>PITA01001104.1:0-162288 GCA_004023965.1 Spilogale gracilis
CTTCTATATGTAGCTGTCCAATTTTCCCAGCACCATTTATTGAAGAGACTGTCTTTTTTCCACTGGATATTTTTTCCTGCTTTGTCAAAGATGATTTGACCATAGATTTGTGGGTCCATATGTGGGCTCTCCACTCTGTTCCATTGGTCTATTTCTCTGTTTTTGTGCCAGTACCATGCTGTCTTGGTAATCACAGCTTAACACAAAGGTTTTAATACAGAGTATTTGAAGAACTTTTTAAAAGTAAGAAGAAAAAAAACCAAAGTCACCAATAAAGAAGAGGCAAAAGACTTGAACCAGCACTTCATAAAAGACACAGCTAGTTATCAGAGAAATGCAAGTTAGAACCACAATAAAATACCATCTCATACGTACTGGAAGAGTGACAATTTTTAAAAAATTGACAATTTCTATTGTTGGTGAGAATGGAACAACTGGAAATCTCATATATTGCTGGTAACCTGGCTCAACCACTTTGGAAAATAGTTTGGCAGCATCTGTTAAATATATAGTTGCCTTATGACTCAATAAACCTACTCTTAGGTACATACCCAAGAGAAATTAGTGGCTTTTTGCACTGAAAACTGTACAAAAATACAACACCTTTATTCTTAATAGACAAATACCGCAAATGATCCAAATGTCCATCAAGAGGAGAACAGATCAAACTGTAGTACATTCATACAATGAAATGTGACATAGTGAAAGAAATAAAAAACAGGAGAGGGGCACCTGGGTGGCTCAGTTGCTTAAGCGACTGCCTTCAGCTCAGGTCATGATCCTGGAGTCCTTGGATTGAGCCCCGCATCGGGCTCCTCGCTTGGCAGGAAGCCTGCTTCTCCCTCTCTCACTCCCCCTGCTTGTGTTCCCTCTCTAGCTGTGTTTCTCTCTGTCAAATAAATAAATAAAATCTTTAAAAAAAAAAAAAGAAGAAAAAGAACTGTTAATACACACAACGTGTATGAATAACAAAACACTATAGTGAGTAAAAAAATGCAAAAGAGTATATACTGCATGATTCCATTTATATGGAGTTCAATAATAGGCAAAACTTATCTATGGCGATAGAAATCAAAATGATAGTTAACCGCAGAAGGCCAGTGACTGAGGGTAAACTACGACTGACAATTCTTTCTTCTTTAGATCTGGGTGATGGGCTATAACTCATACATACCTAAAAATGCACCTACCTATATTATGCACTTAAGAATTATAAACTTTGTTGCATATGAATTAACCTCATTTAGAAGACTTACTAAATGAAAATATAAATATTAGTTTATAAGGAATTGATACTAAGCTGCTAATGTTGACCAAGGCAGCTACTGACAAAAATTTCCACCAAACTTCAAAAAAGTTGTCTACCAACTCTAGTAATTTTCTTTCCACGTATTCACCCTTCCATACATTCTGGTTTTCACACATCTTCCCCCATAGTGTCTTTCTGGGGTCATCATTATCCCATATGGTTAGATCCAATAAGTACTTTTCAATCCCTAACTTTCTTGACTTTTCAGAAGGTTTCAGTAGTAACTGAACAAGTAATCTTAAAATATGCTTTGCTATTTGACTTCTGTGGTATCCTTTTTCTGGGTTTCAGATTAGCCCTTTGGTTGTTCATGTTCATTCTTCCTTGTCTAATCTTTAAGTGTTGATATTTCTCAGAACTTAGCCCTGCTCTCTCAAAGTTTCTCTGCATCATTCCTCTCTCTTTTTTGAAACTCTCACTTACACTATATCACTTAAAATATTTAAATACTATGTGTAAGTCTTTGATGCCCAAATTTTTAACTTTAGCCAGACTTCTCTTGAGAGCTCTAGGTATGTAGGTTCAAAATTCTATCCTTTACATTCAAAAAAAAAAAAAGATTTTATTTATATATTTGAGAGAGAGAGAGAGAGCGTGTGTGTGTAAGTGAGAGACAGCATGAGAGGGGGGAAGGTCAGGGAGGGAAGCAGACTGCCCGGGGAGCTGGGAGTCCTATGTGGGACTCGATTCCAGGACTCCAGGATCATGACAGCTGAAGGCAGTGACTTAACCAACTGAGCCACCCAGGCGCCCTGTATCCTTTATCTTTAGTTGGAAGTTTTATAGAAACTTCTAATGCAACATGTGCAGAAATTACCGATCCTATCCTGTTGGTAGCTGGCCCTTTAAAGGAACTGTTGCCGCAAGTACCCCAAAAGAAACTGACCCTGAATATGCCTGGTTACCAAGGCGATGGCTAACTGCTAGCAGACTTTGTACAGAACACTCCGCCCTTGCACCTGGCACTGCCCCTTTCAAGCCCGTGAGAATGTTCCTCAACAGGAGGTGGGAGAGGTATACAAAAAGCCTGTGTAAGAAAAATAAAGTTGTCACTCTTCATACCATGGAGGGTGTCCCCATCTGTCTCTGTGTCCATGTCTGTCTCTATGTCTTTGTGTTCATCTCCAGGCCCTCTCCTCTCGCTGCTCGCTTTGCACCGCTGGTTCGGTGCACTATCCCGCACTCTGACCTGCTCTGTGTCCAGGATTCACTACCTCAAGTATATATTCTACCATCTACACTGTTGCTCCTCCTTAATCTCTTTCCTTCCTCAGAGAGTCTAGGAAAGAGAGAATTACAGTTTTCTAGGAAATGGTCCTTGTCTTCTGTATTCGTTTTGTTTTGGTACTTTAAATTTGAAGAGTTTTTAATGCCCTTTTTTTAAATAAAGACTTCCAGTTGAGGTTTTGTAGAAAAATTTATTAGATTTTATTCCCAGATACATAAAATTGTTCTCAAATCACAGCACACATATTGCAATGAACCTTCTTTTCAAAGCCAGTTTTGATGTTACTTAGAAAAAATGATGTTAGGAAAGTCCTATGAATAGTACAAAAATATTTCCCCCCATATTAAGAGCAGGTATATGTTTTCAGCCTTTAAAGGCCTTGAAATTCTAAGGAAGCCACGATTATTTAGTAGAAATAAGGGAAAATAATCTAAATCCATCCTATGTATATATTTCACATATCCATATTTCAGTGAGTTGAGCAGATGTGAAGATATGTTTCCATTCATAATAAATTTATTCTTAGATTTAAACTCTGTATGCTAATACTGAAAGTGTTTACTAGGATAATGTGAATTATTTTTAAAAATAAGATTTACTATAAAGACTTTGTGAATAAATAAATTAGCTGATAGTTTCAATCAATTTATATTTCTGGACACATTCAGAGAAGTCCATTTTCCGATTATTGTAATCCTCTTTCTTTGCTCTACATCTGAAATGATTTAGAGTTGTTACTAAATTTCATGGCTGTAAGAACAGTAAGAACTACTATTAAAAAGACCTACATTATGGGTTTAATCTTGATATTGGTCAATTAACTTTGTAAAGAGTGTGACTAAATTATGTAGACCTGTACTGTACTCTTAGCTCTGGTTTATCCTCTTAAAACCAGGATGTGATGAAGGTTATTCTCTGCACTTCTGCATCTATTATCTGCCCTTTTCCACACTGCTCTGTGTCCTGGGAGGCTGCCCTTTGGTAGTCTGGGCACAAAAGCTCCCTGTGTTCTTGGTCTGCTGGAATTCGGCTAGTAGAAAATATGAGCAAAAGTTGGAAGAGGGCTGAAAAGAGAGAGAGAAAGAAATATTTTTTCTCCTTCTCTACCTACTGGACCATGAATAGGCTCTGTGTGTGTGTGTGTGTGTGTGTGTGTGTGTGTGTGTGTGTGTGTGTGTGTTTCTATACTGAAAATCATAGCCCTTGTAAGGAGCCCTCTTACTATATCCACAGATTTCAGGTGCCTGGGTGACTCAGTCAATTAAGCGACTGCCTTCCACCTAGACCATGATCCTGGAGCCCCAGGATCGGGTCCCACATCAGGCCCCACATCAGGCTCCCAGATCTGTGGGGAGTCTGCTTCTCCCTCTGACCTTCTCCCCTCTCCGGATCTCTCTCACTCTCTCTCTCTCAAATAAATAAATTAAAAAAAACAAAAACAAAAACAACACTTTATATCCACTGACTTCTCTTTGAGTCCTGGCAACTGCCCCCTTTTTTTGCCCTCTCGTACCCTGTGGTGCTCACCTCTGTGTCATTTGTGAACTTGAGGGTGTGCACTCTGTCCACTAATGTGTCAGTAGTCCCTTCATTAAGCCCTCCTGAATTGCTCTATTCAAATATATCATATCCTTTCAGGACCTTGCCAACGCAGACAACTCAGCACTTGCCCAAGCTCGGATCAGATGTCCATCCAGGTCCAATTTACCCACATAGTGTGATGGCTGCTGAAGTGTGTAGAATAAGCTTCTCAGAGGAAAGGGGCCATAGTTGTTCTGACAACCCTAAAATAATTCTAACAGGCAATCATTCACTTTTTAGGTTCTTCCTGCTTAAAGCTATGTAGTGTCAAACTTTCTTTGGCACCAAGTTCTAATAATCAAAGAATCTACTTATTACCACTGTAGAAGAAAGCCAACTGAAGAGGTCAGAAATTTGTATAGAAACCCATAATACTTGATTTCTGGTCTTAGCTTTGCTACCAACAAGCTGTGTGATTTTAGACATGTCTCTTTTCCTCTTAGAGTCTCAGTTCCTTCTGTAAATTAATGTTTTTCTGCCAGATGTTTTATAAGGTCTCTTGTGTTTCCATTAGTCTATCTCAATTTATATTATTCACTGTATTATACTATGAACTATGCATGTAGTTATATATTACATTATATTATATACGTAAAGGTTTCTGTTTGATTTTTGTTGTAAAAATAAGAGTATCATAGACCAAAATTAGGCAATGAATTTTAGGTATTTTTATTTGCTCTTGCTCATACTACATATATAAAAATGATTGAGAGAGGAAAATATGCAAGAGAGCAAAATAACCTGGACTCTATTAGAAAAAATAACAAAACTACTCTAGAGCAATTATGAAAATATCATAAAAAATATTACTTCATGGGGCACCTGGATGGCTCAGTTGTTAAGTGTCTGCTTTTGGCTCAGGTCATAATCCAGGATTATGGATTCCAGGATCGAGCCCCACATCAGGCTCTTTGCTCGGCAGGAAGTCTGCTTCTCCCTCTCTCACTCCCCCTGCTTGTGTTACCTCTCTAGCTGTGTTTCTCTCTGTCAAATAAATAAATAAAATCTTAAAAAAAATTACTTCTCTTTCTGTAATCAAAAAGATTTTAAGTTACTGTCATACATAATAGCATTAGGAACTTCCTGACTTCATACATTTAATAAATATTATGCCTATTATTTGCATCATATCTATTTGTAAAAAAATTAAAATTTCATTATATTTTAAAGGACTATTTCCATTTTTGGGGTTGGGGGGGTTGTATGTGTAACCTAGTTCTTTTTTTAATATAATGATTTATTTTACTTTTTCAGGGTTCCAAGATTCATTTTTTATGCCCCACACCCAGTGCTCCATTAAAAATGAAATTTAATGACTGCATTATTATCTTATTTGGCAGTTAATTAGAACATTTCAGAGAACAAATCTAACAGTTGAGATCTAAAAAGCTATTGATTCTCATCTTTTATTCTTTGACTTTCTAAGTACTTAGAAAAGCTTGGTGCTTAATTTTTCTCACTTAAAAATGCTTATAGGGAAGGAGTAACATTTTCTTGGAATATTTATAAGCTTTTACTTGTCCATATATTTATCACAGACCTTCTGCTTCCAATTAGTTACTGGAGATGGGAGATCCCACCCTAACAATGAGGACAACCAGTATAAACTACATAATTATAGCTGAAAAAAATTTAAAAAAAACCTCCTTCAGTGATTTAAGAACTCACAGAAACCTAAGTGAACTAAATTTTACAAGTTATAAGCCCTTTATGGGGGAAAAGAAACCCATGGATATTTTCTTCCCTAGCAAGGCCACAATAAGAGGTAAAGGAGAAGCCAGGCAAACTTGGATGTGGCTTGGTGTGATGGATTAGAGCTGTGGCCCCAGAGCAGCCTCCATCTACCCATCATGGACCTTCACCAAATATGCCAAGAAACTAAACCCCAGTCAGGACAGAAGAGATGAGGGTCATCTATATGAGGAATCTCTTAGAGTCACTGAAGAGCCTTGTTGGTCTGAATCCTTTTATAGACTCCAGCTATTTGAAGGATGAGGGGACCTTTCCATTCCTAGCATTAGGAATGATAAAAGTTGTGCCACATTTGCTTTTATGCAAATGGCTCTTATAACCACTGCTTAGCCATAGTTACCAGAATGTGTAACTATGGCCAGAAAGGCTGAGCTGAGAGGCTGGAACAGGGATCTCACCTAATTTCCTAAGCACTCTAGACTTAAAACCTTGTATTGATTAACCTAACTCCTTTAGAAGAATTTCACTAAATGTGGGCTATTATTATAGTAGCTAAATTAGCAGGACAGAGTCTAAAGGAGAAAGAAATCTATAGGTTTCATTACTAATCTCTAGGTAAGGAAGTAGCTAAAGAAAAGAAAAAACTTCTGTAAACTTGCCTGTCATGTGGATAGTTTGCTAAAAGAAACCATAGCAGGAGATTTTTATGTTCATTTTATTTTCTTTAACTGAAAAAATCCAAAGTGCTGTTTCTGTGTGAACTTGTTAAGAATTAGATCATGGCATATAGTGTTTCCTGAATAGCTCTAGTAATATGCAACTGCACAAGTGGACTTCCTGTCTGTGATAATAGGCCACTGGTCAGGCAAGAATGGAATCCTATCAGATTGAGGTAGGAATGTCTGGGAACACCCTGATGAAGCTGGGGGCACTGAGCCCCTAAATTCTGATGAGTCTTCTCTGCCTATAGAAGAGGCCTGAACCTTACAGAAATGCTTTCCCTACCTCTATTAATAGTGGTTTCTCCACCCAGTGGGATCTCTGCCCACAGTGATATTGGCCTTTATATGTCCATCTGAGGAAATTAACCCTGTATTGCCTGAAGAAACAGTATGGCCTCCCCTGAGGCTGTTGCCATGCAAGACAAGGCAGATTTCCCTCAGGACCCCCATCACCTTTCTTTGCTTCTATACCTATAACTAGACTGAAGTCCTAGCAGACCTTAAAGGTAAACTCAAAGTGTGGTCTATGAGAAGGTGTGCTACCGTCCAAAAGAACTACCTGAATTTTCTACATTATGCAAGCAGAAATCTAGGGAACATATGTGGGAATGGATACTAAGAGTGTGAGATAATAATAGAAGGAAAAAAAAGTTGCATCAGGCTGAATTTATTGATATGGCTTCAATAAGCAGAGATTCTACATTTAACATTAGAACTTGAGAAGTCAGAACGTGCTTTAACAGATTATATAGTTGGTTGGCTGAAACATGGATCAAGAGATGGCCCACTGTGAGCAAACTGGAAATGCCTGCTCTCTGCTGGAAGAGATTCAGAAGCTTGGGGAGATTACTCACTCATTCTGGGAGGGTTCAGAAGACCTATCTTTCACCAATCCTTTGAATGAATTTGCAAGGGGAGCCCCAGCATCATTGAAGTGCTCTGTGCTTGCTTTCCTCTGTAGGCCAGACCTTACGATGGGAACCATAGTGATTCAATTGGAAAACCTAGATGCAGTGCAGTAATTGGATCCTCAGGTGTCAGGGACCAGTGGTGGCACTCAAGGTCCAAAGGAAAGGTGGTTTGGTTTTCTTAATGGATAGCAGAGTCAAAGCAGCAATCAGAATAGCCTAACTCATGCAGACCCACAATACTGGCTATTCATGGTGTTCCTAGATGTGAAATAGTTAGAGAAAGTCTACGAAATTCTTACATAATTTGTATAAGCATACATTTTCTAGGTCAAATGAAGAAAACTCTAACTCAAATTATTAAAATAGAGGCACATTCCTTCAATAATTCTGACTTGATCCAGCTTACAGACTCAGAACCCCTGAATGAAGAAAAAGCTGAGTCCATTTGGGGAAGATGTACATTGCTCATCTTTCTCCCAACTTCCCCAAAGGGAACTTCCCCTCCAAAGGGACCTATAGCCTTTACTAGGGTAACTGAATATTGTGGTAAAGGAAATTATCAGGCCTTTCAGGGAGTATTGGACACTGGTTCTAAACTGATATTGATTCCAGGAGACAATAAATGTCACTGTGGCTCTCCAGTATCAGAATAGGGTCTTATGGAGGTCAGGTGATCAGTGGGGTTTTAGCTCAGGTCTGTCTTACAGTGAGTTCAGTGGGTTCCCAAATCTACACTGGTTATTTCCTCAGTTTCAGAATGCATATTTGGAATAGACAGAGAGCAGTCAGAATCCCCACATTGGTTCTCTGACCTACGAAGTGAGGGCTGTTATGGTAGGCATGGCCAATTGAAAGACATTAGAACCACCTTTACCTAGGAAAATAGTAAATGAAAAGCATTACCATGTTCCTGGAGGGATTTCAGAGATTAGTGCCATAATCAAGACTTTGAAAGACATGGGGATGGTAAGTCCCACCACATCCCCTTTCAACTTTCCTAGTTGCCCTGTAGAGAAGACAGATCTTGGAGAATGACAATGGATTGTTGTATGCTTAAATAGGTGGTGACTCCAAATTGTAGCTGCTGTATCAGATGTAATTGTATTGCTCATGCAAATTAACACTGGTACATAGTATGCAACTGTTGACCTGGCAAATGTCTTTCTCCATCACTGTCCATAACATCTACCAGAATCAATTTGCTTTCAGCTGGTGAGTTCAGCAATATACCATCCCTGTCCTAGCTCAGGGCTATATCAACTTTCTAGCCCTGTCATAATTTACTTTGCAGAGATCTTGATTGCCCTTCCCTCCATGAGATAAAATGCTGGTCCTTTATATTGATTACATTATGCTAATTGAACCTAGTGAGTGAGAAGTAGCAACTACTCTAGCCTTTTTGGTAAGATATTTGTATGTTAGAAGGTAGGAAATAAATCCAATTAAAATTAAGGAAACTCCTACCTCAGTGAAATTTCTAGGGGTCCAGTGGTGTGGGGCATGTCAAGAATTCCTTTCTAATGTGAAGGATAAGTTGTTTTATCTGGCCCCTCCTATAACCAAGAAAGAGGCACAAAGTTTAGGGGATCTCTTTGGATTTTGGAGGCAATATATTTCTCATTTGAGTGTTAGTCTGGCCCATTTACTAAATAACCCAAAAAGCTGCTAGTTTTGAGTGGGGTTCAGAAGAGAAGGCCTCTACAACAGGTCCAGGCTGCTGTGCAAGCTGCTCTACCATTTGTACCATTGGCTTTGCTGGTGTTTGGAGTGTCAGTGGTACATAGGGATGCTGTTTGGAACCTTTGCCAGATCCCTGTAGGTGAATTGCAGCATGGATCTTCAGGGTTTTGGAAGAAGGTCCTGCCACCCTACTCTCCTTTAGGGAAATAGTTCTTGGGCCATAGTAGAGCCTGAACCATGGATGGCCATGGGCCCCCATCTGCCAAGAAAAGAACCATGACCAGCTGAGGTTCTTGCTGAAGGCAAAGGAAATACAGAATGTGCAGGAGAAAATAATGGTTATAAATACCAGCTATGAACACATGACCAGTTACACAAATAAGGACTTTAATTATTATGAGTATTTCCTCATTATTTTGTTATGAATATATTTGTGGGCATATATACATATATTAAGCAAATATCTTCTTGTATTTCCTTATTATGTAGCATGAAATGTGTTGCCTTTATATTAGTATCATCCATCATCTATCTATTTATCTATTTATGATTGCTAACATTTATTGAGTGATTATTTGATGCTGGGCTCTCTGCTGTGTTCTTTTAAATTAATTTTTCTATGTATCAGTATTTAAATATTGTTAACTTTATATCATAATGTTTAAATTATAGGATATCAAAAGAGTAAATATTATTCAAAGATTTTACCTCTTTTTCCAAGGAAGGGATTAATACACATTCAGTTATATACAGGATAGTTTTATCATATTAGGTGGAATTATGATATTATTATTATTATTATAATCTTTCTTTGGAGATTAAGTAATGTTAAAGAAATTATATGTGGATGTCATATTGGTAAGGGGTGGATTTCTGATGGTTAATTTTATGTGTCAAGTTGACTGGGCTACTAGAATCCCAGATAGCTGGTAAACATCATTTCTGGGTTTGACTATGAGGGCATCTCCAGAAGAAATTAGCATTGAATCAGTAGATTGAATAAAGAAGATTTCCCTTACCAATGTGAAGGTATCATCTAAGACACTGAGGGCTAAAAAGAACAAAAAAGTGTAGGAATGGTGAATTTGTCCCTTTTTGAGATGAGACATCCATCTTTTCCTGCTATCAGATATCAGTGCTCCTGGTACTTGAACTTTAACTCAAACTGAGACTTGAAGTCTGGTCCCCATGAGACCAGTAATCCATAAGCTCAAGGATTTATAGATACCATGATTAATCCTTCCTATATGGGGAAACTGGTCATGGTCAAGAAACTGAATGTTCAGGTACTGTTGCCAGTTCCTGTGACTGTATTTTCATTCATTCAGGGATTTATCTGATGCCTGCTATGTGCAGGATACTTCTCTAGGAACTGTTAACTCACCAGTGAAAAGGATCTAGGAGGTTTCTGACTTCATGGAGCCTACAACCTAGTATAAAAAAGAAAGACAATAAACAAATCAATAAATTAATAAATAATATATAATATGGTGATAAATGCTATGAAGAAAAATAAGAGAGGAAAAGGGGATAGGGAAGCACAGAGGGCAGATTAAAAGAATTCATATGAATCAATAAGAAAAAGTCTAACACTACAGAAATACATAAAATATATCAGTAGAAATAAAGGCACAAATTATAAACAGGCATTTCAATGAAAAAGAAGAGCACCTAATAAACATAATAAACATATAAAAATATATGAGTAGTTACTGGGAAAATAGAAGTCAAAACAATGAGCCACCATTCCCTAAGAACCCATTAGATCAAATTAGAGTCTGAAAATACCAAGTTTGACAAGGCTGTGGAGTAACAGGAACTCTTATCCACTTTTGATAAGTTGTATAAAAATTGGCTCAACCTCTTTAGAAAACAGTTCGGCATAACTCATTGAAGTTGAATAGAGGCATAGCAAATAAATTTATTCCTACTACCAATCTCTATCAGGATAAGCTAAGTTATACTTTAGGTAACAAACCCAGGTGGCTGAAAATAACAAAAGTTCCTATCTCGCTCATGATACATGGTCATTGTGGGCTAAATGGAGACCTGACTCTACATCAATTTCACCCTTACTTGGGAATTCATGCAGATCAAGCAGCTTCTATGTGGAATACTTCCAGGCACTGTCAAAAAAGGAAAAGAACATAGCATACATTGCATATACATTGCACATATCAGAAGGGAGCCCAAGCATGAGACTTCAAAGATACTGGATATATTCAGTTGGGTTTTTGTTTTTGTTTTTGTTTTTTTAAGATTTATTTATTTATTTCAGAGAGATAGAGAGAGAGAATCTCAAGCAGGCTTCATACTGAATATGGAGCCTAATTCCAGACTGGATCTCACAACCCTGAGATCATGACCTGAGCTGAAACCAAGAGTGGGGTCTCAGCTGCCTGAGTCATCCAGGTGCCCCAATATAGTCAATTTTTTTAAGTTGGCTGGTGGTACATGGTGGTTAATTTAATTTTATTTTAATTCTTTAAAAATATATATCTTAGTTTCCTTAGGGCTACTATAATAAAAATTCCAAAGATGAGGTGGCTTAAACAATAGATGTTATTTCTCACAGTTTTGGAGGCTGGAATTCTGAGATGAGCATGTTCACCAATTTCTTTCTTGGTGAGAATCTTCCTCTGGTTTGAATATGGTGGCCTTCTACTATATTCTTATATAGCAGGGAGAGAAATCATCTCTCTCATGTCCCTTCTTACAAAGGCACTAATGATGTTCATAAGGGTTCCACCCTCATTACCTAAGTACGTCCTAGAGGTCCCACCTCTAAATCATATATATAAATATCTTGCATGTATGACATTTTACAATAAAAAGAGGGGTCTTTTACATGATCTTTCCTGCACAATGAGTGATTTGATTATCTGCATTTAGTAGTAGCTTCTTGGATTTTCATCAGCTAAGAACACATACCAGGGGCCAACACCAGGAGACTGACCTCCTTAAATGGTCACATTGAGGGGAGAGGGTTGAGTGCTACTGTGAAGACAGCTGACTTTTACCAGGCTATCCATTTCAACAGAGAAGAATGTTTTAGGATCCTGAAAAGAATTTTCTCTGACCTGTTCTGTGGTTCAATGTGGTTTAATAGATATCCCATATCATAAAGCATCTGAGAAGGTAACTTAGAGGATGTTCAGCCTCTGCCCACAGATGTACATTGTAAGAAATAAAGAAGAGTTCTCACGTGGCACATGGCATGCACTCACTCCTTCCAGCTGTTTGTGAAGCTTTACACACCATTAGCTGAGATGAAAAAGAGTGCAGAATGAAGCATGAGCTATGCAGCTATCAGAACCCTTGCATCTCAGTGGGTCATTGCAGAGCTAGGATCTGGATGGTCCTCTTGCCAAGAACCCATTACCAGAGAGCAACAATGATCTTTGGCTGAAGTCACCCAACATATGGGGGGATCTGGGCCAATGTAAGAAGTATCTTAGTTAAAGTGAAAAATCAGTGCAGTCCAATAGGAAATGGAGTTTATTAAAAGACAAACAAGAATAGAATTGATCTCTATTCTCTGTTCCACTAACTGGTTAGAGTGTAGAACCACAGAATCATAAACATTTTGCCATTTCGACACAGAGCACTAAATATGTAACCTTCACTGATTGTACTGTCGGCAGAGGCAAAGTAGAGTGAGAGATTATGATAATTAGGCAACCAGGGTCATTCTACCATTCTGAGTAAGGGGCACCTGGGTGGCTCAGTCAGTTAGACATCTGCTTTCAGCTCAGTTCCTGATCACAGGGTCCTGGGATTGAGCCCCACATCAGGCTCCTTGATTATCAGGGAGCCTGTTTATGCTTCTGTCTCTCCCCCTGCTCGTGTGTGTGCCCTTGCTTGCTCTCTCTTTCACATGCTCTCTCTCTCTTAAATACATACATACATACATACATACATACATACATACATACATACAATCTTAGGGAAAAAAGAAAACATCTTTAAAAAATCTTATCTCTCTACAAATATTATCTATCTATATTTCATCTATGGTAATTGATTAATTATGAAACAGTGTGACCTAATGAAAATTAGATTTTAAAGTTCCAATTTTGACACTTGATAGTTTGTGTGACTTTGTCCCAGGCTGCTTTCAGTTGCAAATTAATATAAAAATAGTAGTAATAGTGGATTAAACAGTTGCATCTCAAACATTAGTGTGCATATGGATCACCTAGGGACCTGTTAAGATACAGATTCTGATTCAGTAAGTCTGGGGTGGGGCCAAGATTCTGTGTTGCCAACAATATCTCAAGTGATGCTCTTGATTCTTGCACACAGACCACACTTTCAGTAGCAATGGCTGAAATACTAAGTATGTTTATGAAGTCAATGAAAATGAAGATTCACAGTTTGGGCTAATTTAATAGCTCAACAATGTCATAAGGACTTGAGTTCTTTACTTTTGCTTTGCCATCTTAGAATGGTAGTGACAACTTTTGATTGCAGAATGGCCTTAGCAGTTTCCCTACCAACTTCTCAGATTTCAATTTCCAGAGGCAATATTCTCCTTGACCTTCAGCTGACTTCCCTTCCTATTTTGCAAGCCAAAATCGCACCCCAGTCCATTCCTAATCCCATAACTAGCAAGAGGAATGGAGTTATCTCTTTATAGTCTTCAACTAATCAACAGATTACCCCCTTTCCCGCTACCATCCCTAGTCTGGGGAGGTAATTGGTCTTCTCCAAAAGGAGACTAGATAATAGATTGATGACCTGCAGTGTCTGCTGCAGGCCTTCAGCAACTTAACATTAAATGAAAATGCACAGCAGAATAACATGGTAGACTGATATCGGACACATATTGCTAGAGTTTAAAAAAAAAATCCCTTACAGGTTGTATCTTGAGTAATAAAATGAAAGAAAAACACTCAACAAATTAAGGAGTAAAATCATCTAGCATGATAAAGTAAAATCCACTTATGTCTAAGTCCAAGATGATCAGAATCTGTGTATGTTATGAGAGACATCTGCTATTTTGACACCCAGGAGATTTTTGCCTTTCTTCTATATATATGGCATACATTACTGAGGGAGACCACTTCTCCACCACTCTGAACTCCAGAATGTGCCCTTGGCTAAGCTAGTCATGATGTTCATCCCCTTGCTTACTGTCACTAATTTAGGGATTGGCATGAGACCTAACTTAGGCCAAACACGTTCAGAAAGATTAGTTTTAGGGATTTTGGTTTCATTGTATGGAAAATAATTCTTCCTTATGTGTTTTTAGGTACAAAAAGCCAAAAGAATTAAGAGTCATTAGAAACCCCAAAACAATCCAAGCTAATTTTAATAATCAAAGTCTACATAAGTCCATACTATATACTTAAAAATATTGGGTGAATTACCAAGTCATGACCTAATATTCAATATTTAGTGAGGTTGAGTATATGGACAGTTGATGACCTAATACTTCCAGGTATATACCCTAGAGAAATTCTCATGCAAGTAGACATGCACAAAGATATTCATTCCATCATTGCTGGTTGTAGCAAGAATTGGTAGCAATGTAGGGAATCAACAAATAGGGAAATTCATCAGGAAAATATTGAGTGTATATTACAGTATTATCTCTGAATCAGCCATGAAAAACATACTAAATGAAAAAAGGATCAGAATGGTAATACAAAAACCAACCAAATAAACAAAAAAAGAATGGGAATACAGTATAATACCACTTACAGAAAATATTTAAAGCATATCTGTGGCAGCCATGGAGGTGTGTCTCAGATCTCCCTTCAAGAAAGAACCTGCTGATCAGTTGCTGAAAGTGCAATTGGTGGACAGCCTCCATCTATTAGAGATTTCAGGGTACCCCTCAGCTTTTAAACTAAGGCTGCATTCCTCTAGGGATGTCCCCAAAGTCTGAACCTGGTGGCAATACTAGGGACCTGGTCATTTTTGCTCAATGTTGGGCTCTATTTATAGGCAATATTTGCTCTGAAGTTTCCCTTGGGGCTGGCCAAGAGTTTTTCAGGGCACCATTACCTGAAGTGCTCCCTGCTCTCAATTTCTTTCATTGTTATCAATGGCAGAAAAAGTTCTAAGATGGAGTTTATGAAAAGACACAAGAGGAAAATTACAGTGTAAATCCTTGATTTTCTGAAGTAAGGCCCTGTCATCTACAGTCAAGTGTTACTAGCCTTTCGAAAATTAGCTTTTAGCATGTTACAGATCCCTGATAAAGACACACATTTGGCAATGGGACATCAAGTGGCCATACACTTGGAGCTACACATCACAAGCTAGGTTCTATTAAAGCCACTATGTTCTAAAGTTGAGTAAGTCCAGGAGCAATCTATTGTGAAATGAAAAAGATACATCTAGAATCAAGCCCTAGTATAATTAGATGATATGAGTAACTACATGAACAGGTAGCCCAGAAAGCTGTATTTTCTACCATCATTGCATGAGCTCCCCACCATTTTGGCTATATAGGAAGATCCTCCCATAGAGTCACCCAAAGAAAGGAAAAAGTCCAAATTTAGTTTATGGATTCATAGCCGTCCTATGTGGTTGCAACCCAAAAATGGAATGGCAGCTGCAATAAAGTCACACTCAAGGGTAACCTTAAAAAATAATGGTAAAGGAAAATTTTACAAACTGGTAGGTTTTGGGTGATGCCCAGCTCATTGTGGACAAAAACAAGTGACCCAAGGTGAGAATATATATAGGTTCATGGGCAGGGGTGAATGGCTGGCTGCCTGGTCAGTTGCTTTGATGTGTAGTGGAAGATTTGAGAAGGTCTGGAATAGAGGTATGGTTGGTCTAGATAGAAATTTCTGGAGTGGAATGAGCATATAGGAGTGAAGAGCTTTATATCATATATAAATATGCTGCAGAAATCAATTACCTTAGCAAAGGGCACTAAACAACCAAGTAGAGAAAATGACTTGGCCAGTGGACTTGGGAAATTTTGTCATTGGTGATCCCAGAAATGGCATGATGAGCACACGAAGAGAAGGGCCACCATGTCTAGTAATTGGTACTTCTCAGTGTCCCAGCCTGCCTGCAGCAGAGACTAACAGTGAGTCCCTCATATGGTATTAATCCACAACAAGGACAATGGGCCACTTTTTGGCTAGTTGCCTACATCGGACCCCTATTATCCCTCTTCTTTCCCCTTTCCTTTCATGGGTGTCAAATCTAAATCACACTCTGAAGGTTTTCCCTGCCCAGTTCTTTTCCCCTCACCCCCTTAAATAGGCATTACTTCTTGATAAAGTCTTAACTCTCCAGTCCCCATCTTTATATATGTTCTCCAGATCACCCAACTGATATCCAAAAACATACTGTATGTTGTCCATAGATGCATTTACATGTAAATAATTTTTGAAGCACATTAAATACATCAGAATTGGTGCTTCCAGGGAGTTTAGGGGAATGTGATAAATGGGACCAAAATAAAAGGAAACAACAAATATTTTAAAAGAGGAGCCAAGATTAGATGGAGAATTATGTGCCATTAATTGAGAAATATGGCCGATTGTGTCAATCAAATTAATGCTTCTGAAGTTTTCAGGGGAAAATTTATAACCTATATTTCTTGTTTTTCTCCTGAGGCCAAGGTTTTCAGCCTATCTTCTGCTTCTGATTGGACAGTGATAGATTCAGTAAGGGGCTGAATTTTGTCAAGCAACTTCTCACTTTTCTTTAAAGAAAGAATATCCTTGAATCTAGTTACCATAACTTTCCTAAATAGGTTGAAGGATTCCTGAATGTGGTATATATTTTGTAATATTTCCCAATTTTCTATTTCCAAAAGAATGTTCAACAGTCCTAAATGTGTAGCTAAGCTCTGGTGGGTTTTGGGTTTTTTGGTTAATAATTTTTGAATACCATCGCCAGCACCCACCCACCACTTTACTTCATGCCCCTCCTTCAACAGCAACCTTCTCATATCTTTATTGCCTAATTTTGGCTATTTCCATTTGTCCCAAGCTGGGAGATCCCTGTTCTTGGATCTGCAGAGACCTCCCTCTTTACTTGCCCATTTCATTGCCCTACAAAATCTCAAAGAGTGGAACTTTCTACAGGGATCTTCCACTGTACCATTCTTAAAGGATGGCTAAGGTTGTCCTTTTTTTTCTTCCTAGATTGAGCATACTTTGACTTCAGGTCTCGGGATTCTCTCATCTCTTCCCAATTCCTCTTCCTAACCCCTTGCTCATTAAAGGGGAACCAAAAAGACTACAGAAATTAAGAGAATTATCCAAACTTACTTGCAAAACAAAGCCTCCTCTGAGCTTTCTGTATTATTTCCTATGGTGAAGAAGTGTGATGCCCCTTGGACAGTGGTACATTGGAAGCCAGTGGATTCTGTTCTAAGTCATTAACTCTTACTTTCCAGGGTAGCTGTGGCTACAAATGCTATTGTTGATTTGTCTGAGTTTTGGAACAAGAACATTGGCCTTTAGAAAGTTAGGGCCCCTCCTAAATGCTTCTCTAGGAATAACTTTGGGTAACCTTATATTAATAGTCTTACTCAACCTAACTTGGGGGAAACTCTGTAACCATCAGTCATAAAACTTAATTCCACTTATATAGTCTCCACAGCACATGTGGAATACATGAAGGCCATCTGCCTTGGCACTCTCAGCCATACCTAAGGAATGAATACTCAAAGCATTCATATTTGTCTCTTTTTTTCTTTCCCAAGAGTAAGTTATAGTTTGTTAAGCATCTCACTCTAGTTTTGGCTCAGGTCATGACCTCAAGGTTGTGGGATAGAGCCCTCCTCAGGCTCTGTGCTCAGTGAGAAGTTTGCTGAAAATTCTCTCTCTCCCTTCAGAAGAGAGTCCTTCTGACTCTCTCTCCACTTTGTGCACATCTGTGATCTATAAATAAATAAATACATACATACATAAATAAAAAAACAAATAAATAATAAACAAATAAATAGATAAAATCTTTAAAAAAAAGACTTTTTTAAAAAGATTTTATTTATTTACTTGACAGAGATCACAAATAGGCAGACAGGCAGGCAGAGAAAGAGGGGCAAGCAGGCTCCCCACTGAGCAAAGAGCCAGATGTGGGACTCAATCCCAGGGCCCTGAGATCATGACCTGAGCTGAAGGCAGAGGCATAACCTTCTGAGCCACCCAGGTGCCCCCAAAAAAGACTTTCTATCAATCACCTGAGTTGTACCTTCAACTCAACACCTTAATAATAATAAAAATTTTTACATTCTCAATTTTAAGAAAATTTTTAAAAATTTTTATTTATTTGATAAAGAGAAGCACAGCTAGAGAGGGAACACAAGCAGGAGGAGTGAGAGAGGGAGAAGCAGGCTTCCCGCCGAGGAGGGAGCCCGATGTGGGGCTGGATCCCAGGACTCCGGGATCATGAACTGAGCCGAAGGCAAATGCTTAACAACTGAGCCACCCAGATGCCCGTTAAGACAGAATTTTATAGCACTTCTCTTTTGAAATGTCTTATAATGGTTGTCTGTATTTGATATGGTAGTGTGAGTTTTCTTCCCCTAATCTGTCATGTAATTTATAATTGCTAGCATTTGGGGTCCAAGAAAATGCAATATTGCTGCTCAGTTTTCTCACATACCATGAAATAATATGACCCTGACATCCAGGGAAAGCCATCCCAGTGAGAAAAGATCCCTAAGAGGTGTGACTCTAGATAGAGACACTGGAGAGAATTTTTGGTCCAAAACAGCACCTATAGTATCATTCCTTAGGATTATGATGGTTCTCTTCTAAACAGAAAGCATTCTCCAGGTAGACATTGAGACAGTATTTTATGCACCTTGCTATAAATGCAAAGACCTGGGGAGCTTATTAAAAAGTACAAAGACATCACCATCAGAGAGTTAGTTTGGATTGGTCTGTAGAGGGTTGGGGGTAAGTGTCAGTATTTTTAACACTTCCTCAAGTAATTCTAATGTTCAGAGAAATTGAGAATCAATCTGCTAACATCTTTGTTTCCAACAAATTTATTCTCTAATAGATAATTAACACAGGATGAATAGAATTCAGGATTATAGCTGATGAATATTTTCCTCTGTAAGAGAAGTTTTCTAATAGGAGAAAATGAGCTAGAATTGGTGTTAGAAGGTACTAAAAATGTATTTCTACTCCAAATTGTTCAAAGGGCCCCTGACTATACTTCCTGACTCTTTGGCAGCTGGATGTGTCAAGTCAACATTAACAAATGGCTCTCTGAAGAACTTGCTATTATATGTTAATTGACACAAATTGGATCATTTATAATTGATTTTGGAATTAAAAAGAGCATATTGAGTGGACACATGTTGACAGCATGCCTAGATTCCCTTCCACTGGAGAAATGCTATTGACCCACTCTGGTGGTCCTAGTATTCTGTCTGCCTAGGAGGAGAGGTGGACATGTGAAGCAGGCCCTGATTCCTGGTACATGTGTCAGTATTTTCCTGACCTAAATTCTCAGAAGTAAAACTACTGAGTTCTGGAATATGCATATTTTCCAGTTAGGATGTATCTAACTGCCTTCCAAAATAGCTACACTGACTTACATTTTAATGAGAGGAGAATAAAACAATTTATCTCTCCATCACTTAATATCATCATACTTAAAAAATTTTCTCTCTCTAAATTTTTATCTCTCTAAATATTTATCTAAAATAAATTGTTATTTATTTAAATTTTTTAATCTAAAGTATGTGAAGTAATATCTTTAGTTGCCTTATTATATATTTTTAGGGCATTTAATGAGTTAAGCATGTTTTCAATGTTTATTGGACATTTTTGTAGTCTTTAGTGAAGTATCTATTGGTCATTTAAAGTCTAAATCAATTTTTATGAAAGGCAGTTTGACTTTTAATTTTTGATTATTTCATGAATTTTTGCTTATATCATGAGGCTTATATCAAACTAAATTTATGAAAATTTATTTCAAGAACTTGCATTATTAGATACAGAGTCAAGAACTTTCATCACAGCATTGATTATCATTGCAAAGACAAAAAGGAAACAAAATAAATGTCCAACAAAAAGGAATTTGTTAATAATTTGTGATAAACAGGGGTGCCTGGGTGGCTCAGTTGATTGGGCAACTGCCTTCGGCTCAGGTCATGATCCTGGAGACCCGGGATGGAGTCCCACATCAGGCTCCCTGCTCTGCGGGGAAGCCTGCTTCTCCCTCTCTCACTCCCTCTGCTTGTGTTCTCTCTCGCTGTGTTTCTCTCTATCAAATAAATAAAGAAAAATCTTTAAAAAAAAATAATTCTATAAAAAAATTTGTGATAAACATATAATTATGCATCATATAATATAATGGTATAATAGGAATAATAGTCACAATATATAGGTAAATGATTTAAAAAATATATATATAATATATTCCCCTCTTTATAAAAGTAAGCTATGCATGTGTGTATGTTATTTATTTTCAAAAGGCTAGAAGGAAATTTAAAAACATAACAATGGTTATCTTCAAGCTAAGATCATAGATAATTTTTCTTTTTCTTCTTGTTGATGAACTGTATTATCCAAATTTTGTATAAAAGACCTGTATAACTTTGTAATGAGGCAAAATAGTAAATTTTAGCTATTGATCAAGCTAAACCTTTTGCTTGGTCAAACAAAACTTGGCTATCTTAATTTCCTACTATTCACATTTTAAATGTGATAATCATGCCTTTTTTATTGCAGTTTGCATTGAAATTTTGCCTGAAGTCCATTGGCATCATGATGCTATAATCTACAAACATGGTAATCTAACAATTAGTAGAAATTATATGCTTTAAGAAAATGAATAGTATCAAGTTGTCCTGCAGCTGCTTCAATTATAATCTAGGCAAAGTAAACAATTGTAGGCTTAACCCTTTCCATCAAGCTTTTGAAAACACATTACAATGTATTATGAATATTATTGTTACTCACTGAGTTAAGGAGTTATGAGAACAACACACATTTGATTGTTGATAACAATTTCCTCAAGATTTGATTCCTACTGGAAGATCCTTAACTCTGCTCTAAAATGGGCCAGTGTATAATCATGCTCTGAAAGGAGAACTTTTCACTGATATGTTCTTATAATGTTTTTTCATGATTGAGCCATATTTGGCTACTTAGTAAAGGGTGAATGAGTAATGACACCAATAGATTTATCTTAACAGAAAAAAAAATCACAACTTTTCATTAGGTTATTAATGATTCTTTTTATTTAGATAACAGATATTTCTTAGTTGTTTTCTACCTGTTGGTTCACCTGAGGGAAATTCTTATATAAAATATAATTAACTCTATCCAAAGTAGCAGTAAACCATGCTGTGAATGCCATATGAGAGAGTTATTTATTGCTCTCTGGAGACATAAATTTTGAATTAATAGATATAAATCCTTTAAAACAGTTTCTGGCACATAGTATGTGTTCAAATCAAGAATATGTTCATTTCTTTTACAGAGGGTAATGGAACAGGAAGAAATGATGCAGAATAGGACTTATAGACTTTTTGTTATATGAATCACAGGCAGAAATTGAAATTTCTAGGAGTGCCTGGGTGACTCAATGGGTTAAGTGTCCTACTCTTGGTTTTGGTTCAGGTTGTGATCTCAGCATCCCACAATGGGCTCCACACTCAGTGCAGTGTCTGCTTGAGATTCTGTCCCTCTTCCTCTGGCCCTCCCCATACTTGTGTGTGCTTGCTCGCTCACGCTCTCTCTCTCTATATATAAAATAAATAAATAAATAAAAATCTTACAAATATATATTAAATTTCTAAACAGGGAAAATACAAACACTATGTATATTTATATATTATTTGTTAAGTGTGTCATGTTCATCTCTTTACATTTCCTCCTTCACTTTGAAACAGATGTTTGGCAGCCCCTGGTTATGGATATGGCAGAAGGTGGACAATTTACAAAGGACTGTCCTGGTCCTAGTGTATATTTGAGACAAACATTCACCAGTGTTTTATATCTGGGGAGCTGGTTTAGATGCCATTACCTCTAGTAATTCTTCCCAAGCCTTCTTTATCCCTATTAGAAATATTTTATCATATAAACAGTATTGGAAATCTGTGCCTAACTGGGAACTGAAAGATGAGTGATTCCCAAGGGGAGGGGGAGGGAAACTGCTAAATATCCCTGGTACTAAGGCCTTCAGATACCTAATGTTTGAAGTGTGAGAACTCTCAGGTACTGTTGGAGGTGCAGCCAAATGAAGCCTGGGGAGTTATCAAAGCTTTTTCTAGAAGATATTGAAATGGGGAAGCTAGGAAAATTTCTAAAGGACATGTCTTCATCTTCCCAATAGAGAAGGAAAGATGGCGGACAAGCCTCAGATGCTTTTAATCAGTTCAAAACAGGGGAGGACCAGTTCCAGCCTCCACTCTTTGAGATTAATGTCATATACCGATTGGCAGGAACTGAAGAAATTGTTGGAAGCAGCTAAATTATTCCTGTGATCCTGCTTATTTCCCACCTCTGGCACATTGAGAACTTGATAGAGTCTCTTGATAGGCCCCAGCCTGGTCCCCTCACATGGATAGAGACAGCAATTGAGACTGTGCCTGGGCGGTCAGTTGAAGTCATCTTGAAGGTGTGAAACGACCTACACACCTCTACCCAGCATCTCAGCCTTGAAGGTCCTCACATGTCTTCCTTATGGCTGCAAGTTTTGTTTCCTATTCTTTCTAGTTTTGATGAAATAATCAAAGAATATTTAAGTGACTTCTCAGAGAGACAATGGCATCTGCTCTTGTTTATTAATCTATAATTCTTTTTTTCCCTTGCCAAATATGGTTCAGCTATGCTCCTAAGCTTGCAAGTCCCATTCCAGGGTTCCTGGTAAATGCCATAAAATAAGTTTTTCTACTCAGGACATTAAGTTACAGGTTCACTGCTCACTGATGCATGGTTACCTATTGGCACGTGCTTCTCAGTTCTTGTTCCCTGACAGATTCTGGAGCAGTGAGATAGCTGACCCAAGTTCCTAAACAGCCCTTGGTTGCCATGGGTGGACATTACCACCTTGGACCTTGCCATTCCTACAGTATCTCTGAAGAATGTTCCAATCATTACACAAAGTTCCTTTTATGCCTCAGTGTATCTCTAGTTCCTGGGAGAAAGTAGTCAGATGATTGATCACCATGCCTGAGTATTGCCAGTTCTAGAACATCAGTAGTGCCAGGATCAAGTACCCTGACTGAGAAGAGATACACAATTGAGCTGGTCCCCAAATCCATTACTATTCTCTGGCCCCAAACAGAAAGGGCTCAAATTCATAAGCAACAGAGTCTATTAATTGTTGTCTTAAACATTAATTGTTTCCAAGTGGAAATTTGGGAAGGACTCTCTTTGTAGACTTCCTCAATTTAATGTCATAAAATTTCTTTCTGAAATTTAATGTCATAAAACTTCTTCTTCAAATAATAATTTCAACTTTGGCATGCAATTGTATTTTCACTTTGGGTCTTGGACCCAAAGAATCACTACTGTTTCCATTGGGCCCCTTTATCCTTTTTGTTCCCTTTCATTCATGGTGAAAAACCATATTGACTTATATTTTATAGCAGTGATTTTTATATCAATCATAGGTAGAGTCTCACCTTAGTTTCAAGAGATTGTGTTGCTGGTTTTTCCTCTTTGTTATTTCTAATCTTGTGAGTTCATGTCTTTAAAAAAATATTCTCTGTACTATAGTTTTAGTGGAGATTTGGGAGCAGCAAAATCATATGTGTTAGTTTAATCAACCATCATCTTTTGATTCTCAAAAATATTTTTAAAAATTTTCATAAATTCCTATTTTTTAAAAAAGTTAGAAAAGTTGAATGTGCAGTGAATTTTATTGATTTAAATTCTTTTCCCGTCTTGACTATTTATGTGATAGTGTTGCTATTGCTAAAATGGGGAAGTTCAGGGAATGTACAGTCTGAGGGAAACATCAGTGTTCAATTTCAAGCATGTTAACTTTGAGATTATTATGAAACATACACATAAAATGGAAATTGGCAGGTGGATGTATGAGTCTAGACATCAGAAAAAAAACCTAAATTAGACCAAAGTTTAAGAGCTGATGATATTTATATTGTGTTGAGATGTGGTGTTGAATGAAAATGGAAGATTTTCATATGACAACGTTTTTCACCAAAATTGTTATTGGGGTGAATATAGACTCACATGCACAGGTAAGAAATAATGCAGAGATCCCATGTGGCATTTACCTACTTTCCTTCGATGCTAACATCTTACAAAACTGTAGTATAGTGTCATAATCAGAATATTGGCATTGATATAATCTGCCAGTCTTATTCAGATTTCCTCAGTTTTACTTGTATTTATTTGTGTGTGTGTGTATTTCACACTTCACAATTTTATTATATGTATAAGTTTGTGTGTTCCACTAGCACACCTAATGGATAGAACTTGAAAAGAATATTTTTAAAAGCTTGGCAAGACAACTAGTGAAATTAAACTTATAATTTCATGGTGATAAAAATTCTAATTTTACATGAATATTTTTAACTCTCTCACACTCAAGTATAAGACCTCATGAGTGGCCCTGGATAGATTTCAGGAGATATTGTCTTCTAATAAAACTCTGAATAGTCTGAACTTACTATACCAACTTTCACTTTCTTCTCAAGTGACTCCCATTCATTTGTCCAATGAGGCTTTCTCTTTTGATTAAGGATTTATAATTCCCTTGCCTAAGACAGAGTGGCTTTTCAAAGGAAGCCATTTCTTCTCAGCCATCATCACCATACCCTGCATTATTTCCAGATCTTTAGTTATAGGCAAATTCTGGCATTTATCATTTGGTCTAAACAGCAGTACAGATTGTCTTCAGCAGCTCTTCTACTTGGACAGGATGACCTGGCCAATCAACTTATATCTCAGTTTCTTGCAGTTAGGAATGTGGCATGAATCATGTGGCAGGCCCAAGAAGAGAATCACGGTAGAGAACTCTAGAGTTTTAGAGCAAAGCCATCGTATTTTTGGAAAATTAATTATTCTTCTTTCAAGACATAGCTTCTGGATTGCCACTGGGCGCTGGCAACAGCAGTGTGATCATTTGACTTGAACTACACAACATACACTGGATACTATCAGATCCATTTAGTGATAGATCTGGATAGGTGCTTAAGCATTCCATCATTTGCCTTGAAGGCATACATCATATCCCAGAGCATCTACTTCTGATAAACTGCTGCTACTCTTTTAGCCTCACAGATAACTCTCTAGAAGTTGATTGAAATGGAAGAGCTTCAAGTCAGATCTATGAATGACTCTGCATAACATGGTAACCCTATTGTGCTGTTACATCTATCTCGAGAATAACCCTCAAAGACAGTGGAAAGAGAATTTCAAGGAGAACATGTCCCTTACATACTTTTTCTGGATGAAGAGATGGCCTCATTAAGGCCATCTCATTGGCATGGCTAATAATTTGGCTCCATGGTCAAAGAAATAAGATTAGAGAATTAATTACATGAAGATTTGGCAAAGGATGGAAGATAGCCCTTTCAAAATGGCTCCAGAAGTATAGTTATGTATCATGTGCATCCTGAGAACAAGAGCTCCCACTGCAATGGAAATAACTCACCCTAAAGAAACTCAACCTGTTTCTTCATTTGCCTCAGTGCTTTTTTAGTGGATTCATGATCTAACTGGCTGAGAAGGCAGGACTCACGTTATAAATGGAGTAGATGGTAACTAAGTGCATGGGTAGAACCTTGACTGTCCAAACTATTAAGCAGTGGTTGGATATAGGATAGAGATTGAAAAGAGAGCTACAGGATCGCTGGTGCCTTGGTGAAGTGAGAGAGAGGGAAGTGTCAAGAATGACTTCAAGGTTTTTCCCTTAAGCCAAACAAGGTGTTGTTTACTTCAGGAGAAAGAGCAAATCTGGTGTAAGCTTATGGTCTAATCTAGACAGTCAGTTGATTCCATCTGGAACTCTCAGGTTTTTTTTTAAAGACTTTCTTCATTTATTTGAGAGAGAGAGCATGAACAGGGAGAAGGGCAGAAGGAGAAGAAGACAGAAAAGCAGACTCCCTACAGAGTAGAGAGCCCCATGTGGGACTCAATCATCCCAGGACCCTGAGCCAAAGGCAGACTGAGCCACTTAGGCATCCTTAGAACTCTAAATCTTAAGCAAGTGACCAGAGATGATGAGGACACCACATTCGTCACAATGGCAGTGGCACAGCCAGACCAGATTGCTGCTGACCATTATTGTCCTTGCTGATGCCCAACTCCCCAGGGGCTCCTATGATCTAACCCATTATTCAGGCCCTGGTTCTCCAGCTTCTCATTCATTTTGTCAGCCCTTTGTAGTCTTCAGTCACTTTCCAATGAATGCCATCTAGCTAGGCTCAGTTGCGGTATCCTGACTGACAAGATGGGTGAAAACATGTGAGATAGTTTGTAGTCAGCTGGTGGTCTCAGGACCACTGGCATCTTGCTGCCATATCAACCCAACTAACAGAAACCGCCTGGGGTTTGTTATTTTGTATAGACATAAAACATGACATGTATGTTTAACTTAAAATATGTTGTCTTATGAGAATACCAAACATACTAATCCCTGCCTGTCAGAGCTCCCATCCTTACCAGGTAACTACATTTGTAAGAAACAACAGCCTTCATGGTATTCTTAAACTTGATTGAATAATGAGTTTTATAGAGCCTTTTTAAAAAAATAATGACCCTCAATATAAACAGACTGCTTTGCACCAAATTTCAATTTAGTAAAAATGTTCTTGGTCTGTGTAGGAACAGTAATATATTCTTTCCTTGATTTTGAGTTTTTATTTTTTATATCTTGTTTTATTATACTTTTTCTTAAAAACTGCCTCAATTTTGTGTGTGGGGGCTATGTGTATGTAATAATACAAGATATATTTTAATCAATTAATCTTCATGGAAGACTATAATTAAACTATAAAAATGTGTGTAAGTCTTTCTTTTAAATATATTCCACAGGTGATATCAAGCATAACAATATGCACTGTTGAAAATTATTTCTCATGTATAATCTAAGATCAACTTGCTTTAATTTACTGTAACTATCACTTGACTTATCATTAATAGAGATGTTGAGTAACTGATCATTTTTCTTCAGTCAAGCGCAACATAATGAATACATTCTTTTATTTTATGGATTATTAATTTCATTGAGCTCCATTGTAATAAGTAGAACTTTCAATGCATCCTATTTACCTGTGAATCAATACCCAAGTGTTATTACAGAGATAAAGCAATTGTTGTAAGAATAACAGTCTGCTTTCACATATAAACAGATACAATTGCATATTCTGAAAATGCCTTATTTTATAGAAAAGCTATTATTGTCCCAAATTTGGACAATATCCTGCTTATGGTTGCAGGCAACACCCCCGTAATGCCAATTCATTTAAAAAAGATATACCTTTGTTCAACATCAAGGGAATTGGTTAAAATTTGGTGAGGTGGGAATGAGTAGATTCCCAGGAAATGGCTTACTTCTGGAAATAGAAATAACATAATGCTGGAATCATCCTTAGGGTAAAAGTGCTATAGTAATAGAATTCTTCTTCACTGCGTCCCCATATCATAGATGCTTTAAACCACTTCACCCAGCATAGCACCATGGAAGGCAGGGAGGGAAGCAGAGGGAAAGGGTAGAAAGGATAGCACAAAGGGCAGCTTTGCAGAGACACAGATGCAAGGGGCTCCTGGAAAAAGGGAGACATCTTCTGCAGGACCAGTCTGCATCAGGGTCAGGGGTAGGATTTCTGTCACTCCATAATTTCCATCTTATATTAAGTTACAATTGCTCCCTAATTAATTAATTAATTCATTAGAGAGAGAGGGAGAGACAGTGCTCGAGCAAGCAGGGGGAGAGGCAGAGGGAGAGAGAATCCTGAAGCAGACTCCCCGCTGAGTGGGGAGCCTGATGTGGGGCTGAATCCCAGGACCCTGAGATCATGACCTGAGTTAAAACCAAGAGTCAGCCACTTAACTGTCTGTACCACCCAAGCATCCCTCACCCCCAAAATTTAATTTAAAACTGTATTTTTTATAAATATTCGTTGTGAATTAAACTGACATAACAATGAAATAGTAAGGTCAATTAACAAGATTATTTGAAGAGGAAATTTTGAGAAGACAAGTCATAATTATTTCTGAAATTAATAATTAATTAAACACCACTGTTTCAGAAGTGCCTGATGCAACTGACCCATATTTATGTAGTCAGGCATCAAAATCAGTCTGCTACCATGGACATTTTCTCTTTCTGTTTAATCATCAAGATTCCTGAAGTAACTTATTTTCTTGGCAGTATCATTGCTTTGGGGGGGACTAACTACAGGGCAACTATGGGTTTTATTAGCACATTCCAGATATTCTCTCTCTCTCCTCATAAAATAAAAACAGTAAATAGTGCTTCCCCTGACAGTGCTTTAACAGTAATTCTTCACACAATTCTCACACTTCCACAGACTATGTCTAAAACTGACCATTGAAAGTTAATGAAGCTTGAAAATTATGGCTTCAAACTGGCTTGATTTTTTTCAAAGAACATTTAAAAAACAATGTGCCTATCATAATGGCCTCACATATTGTCTTCCAAATACCCAGCTGCCCACCTAGCTTCAAACAGATGAATGACTGCCAACAGGACCCCCCAGGAGCTGTTGTATAGGGTTATGGTACTCACTCACCTCCACAGG
The DNA here is from genome assembly GCA_004023965.1 of Spilogale gracilis. NCBI lineage: Eukaryota > Metazoa > Chordata > Mammalia > Carnivora > Mephitidae > Spilogale > Spilogale gracilis. The sequence goes on from PITA01001104.1 coordinate 28,805, forward strand.
TTCACTTCTTTTGTCTCCTCACATGAGACACCCCCACCTTCTTTCTCCTCCTTATCCAAATCTCAGCCAGCCTTGAAGGCCCAAGTTCCACCTTCTTCCTGAAATCTTGGCAATTCTAGGTGCTATTAAATTCTTACACTTACAAATTTTTATAGCATATTATTACAACATGACTGATATTTACTTAGTTGACAAATATTGTTTATCTATTAAGTTCCAGGCATTACAGGTTGGAAATATAAAGATTTTAAGAAAAAAAAATGTAGCTGTCATTCTCTGGGAGCTTGCTATTGTCCTGGATGTATATATTTTGTTCTCCTATCTAAATGTAAACTTTTTTTGAAAAAGGGGATCACATTCACATCTAATATTAATATGACCCCTACATCCAGCCTCAACCTTCTCATATAGAGATGAAAACATATATATTACTGTAATCAATAAATTTTAGATTTCCTAACTATACATACAGTCTAAAGGAAAAACAGTACCTCAGTATAAGATCTCCAAAGCATCTGTTGCCATTTTCATAACTTCCAGACATCAGAAACTATATTTTCCATGTTACTCTCTGTTCCTTCCATCTTTAGTGCACTGTATAATAATTTATTTTACTTACAGTAAAACAGAATGATAAAAATTGTAGATCCAGGGGCAGACTGTCTGGATTCAAATTTTAGAATCTTTTACATGTGACCTTGACTTATCTGTTTCCTCATCTGTAAAATGAACATAAATTCTAAGGTAGTTGCAAAGATTAAACAAGCTAATGAAAATAAAGCATAGAGACAACTACTTGTCACAGAGTAAACTCTGTTCATCAGAACATTGATGTGGGAGACTATGTGTAAGGAGACTAAAGTATTTACCTTTTAATTGTTTAAAGAACACCCTCATCCTGGGGTGCCTGGGTGGCTCAGTTGCTTAAGAATCTGCTTTCAGTTCAGGTCATGATCCCAGGGTCTTGGGATCTAGTCCTGGATCAGGCTTCTTGCTCAGTGAAGCTTGCTTCTCCCTCTGCTTGTTGCTCCCCTGCTTATGTCTCTTTCCCTGACAAATGAATAAATAAAATCTTTAAAAAAGAAAAAAAAGAATACCTTCATCCTTACTTTATGTAATTTCTCTGTCTAGTAGAGGATAGGAGCTCTTTGGTATGTATGTGTGTATGTGTATATATATATATATATATATATATATATATATATATATATACATGTGTTTCATGTATGTGTATAAGCTAATATAGCTAATATAGCTAATATCAAATATATATATATAAGCTACATATGTGTGTCTATATATAAGTATATGTGTGTACCTATGTACATATATATGTATACACACACACATACACTAAGCAAGCCTGTTTGGACTAATGCATTAGCGAAGCTGTCACCTTCAAGAATGAAAGATGTCCACAAATTTAAGTAGTAAAAAATTAATATAGTAGCTAGTTCACCCAAATGAATATCTATTTGAAATGTGAGTAAGAAATACTTTCACACAGAGGAGGCCTCCTGAGCCCTTGCCTAAAGGCTACCATAATCAAACTCCCCTTCTCTTAGCACCCCTCACTGACCCCTCACCCCCACATCTACATTTCAAGGTAAAAAAAAAGTAAGGGACCAGCATTGCAGAGGTACACCATCTACCCCTCTCAATCAGTATCTTCCATGAGAAGTTTGCATTACCTCACTCAACAGCACATTTGAAACTACCAGTTCCAAGTTTAAAAAGGTAGAATCTTCCAGATTTCTGACAGATTCTTTCGTATAATACATCTCTGTCCCCCTCCTTCTTCCCCCTACACATTGCATAATTTTGGTTAAAATCTACCCACAGACAGGATCTACTAAACCTGAGTTTATGACAGTGTTATCCAGCAGGCCTGTGAGGGAAAGAAAGATGGCCACAAACTCATTTTTCAAGAGTCTTGTCCTAGAGCAATTACTTTGCCTAACTTGATTGAAATTGCATGTGACATGACTGTCCCGTGAAAAGAAAACGTGCTCTAAGTCAATACATTGTGGTGCATTTTTGTGATCAATGTGAGCAATTTCAGAACCAAGGATTTCTGTCACACATGATGGTCTATCAAATTAGGTTAAATAAATGTATCATGCGTACATACTAAATGTAATCAAAACCACAAGATTGCATGTATGATTTATATTTAAATCAGAAGTGGCCATCCCTGATCAATGAGCAGATGAACGCAAATTCCTACCCAACAGGGTTGTTGTGAAGGCCAAACATGCAACATCCAGTCATCCTGGATCCCTAAGAAGGATTTCTGTATATAATATAATATAATTAAAAGTGAAAGCCTAGGGGAAGAGGGGAATGAAAGGGAATCAAATAAAAGAGGAAGAAATGAGGAGAGTACTAAAGGATACCAGATGGGAAGGTAGCAGAAGGGAAAAAGGAGTTAAAAGAAAAACATAACAGAGGAGAATGGGAAGAATGACCTCTCCCGTCTTGCAAATAGTCTGTAATTCACAGTTGCAGTTTTGGCTTTCACAACAACCCTATTGGGCAGGAATTTGTATTCTTTTGCTCATTGATCAAGAATATTTATTTAAAACCTACTCTGTGCCCGGCCTTATTCTAGGTCCCAGGAATAAAACTGGACAACAAAGATATAACCTCTTGTATTCTATAACTTCTGTTTTAGTATAGGGAGACAACAGTGGCAACAACGGCCTAAGAAAGCAAGTAATTAAGACAAGTTTTAGATGTGAATCTCAGAGCTTATATTAATTTCCTATTGCTGCTATAATAAATTATCACAAATTTAGTGACTAAAAGCAATACAAATTTATTCTACAGTTATAGTTGTGGACATCAGAAATGTAAAATGGGTTAGCAGGAGTGTGTTCCTTCTGAAAGCTTTAAGGGAAAGTCTATGTGTGTGTGTGTGTGTGTGTGTGTGTGTGTGTGTGTGTGTGTCTTTTCCAGCTTCTAGAAGCTGCCTGCATTCTTTAGCTCATGGCACAGCTTTACTGTTTCTGCCATCACATCTTTGTCTTTGACTTTGACCTTTCTGCTTTCCTATTACAGGGAGCCTGGTGACTACAATGGGCCCACGTGGGTAACCCAGGATTATTTCAAAATCCTTTAATGAATCACATCTACCAAGTAACATATTCACAGGTTCCAGGGATTAGCACAGGGGCATCTTTGGACAGTTATTATTTAAGTCTATTGCAGAGACTTGAGTGAATTGTTCAGTTTCCTATATCTGGTCCAGACCTTGAGTCTTCGGAATCTAAATTCTCTAATCTTTCTCCTTTTCCATGGCTAAATCTCAGCCTCTGCTCATTCTCCATGGGCTCAAGAAGTCAGAGTCGATTTTGATGTTCTTTGATGTTTCCTACAGTTTTAGCTACTCTCCTTCACTCATGTTGTATTTTAAAGCTGGTGAAAACAAACCTAACTTACTCAAGGTTAACAGTAACCAACAACTGGTTAATGTGTCCATCCATTCAACAGCTATTGACTGAGCACTGCTTTCATGCTAAATGAAAAACTAGAGTGGAAAACAAAACAGGTGCTGCCTTTGCCTTGTTGGAATTTTTATTCTTGTGGGAAAGATAGATATTAAACTATCTAACATGTAGATAATTATGCATTCTAGTAAGTGGTAAGAAAGAAATGAAAAGGATTTAATGACAGATTATAATTAGGGGAGTCAATTAGACAAGGAGGTTAAGGAAGGACTGTTTCTGAAGAAAACACTGAAACACAGACTGACAGATGAGCAGAAGCCATCCATATAGAGGGAGTGCAGAGAAAATTCTGTCTCCGTAAGGGTGGGTGGAGGATGCTTTCATGGGAAGGACAACTCCAAGGCCCTGAAATGGAAAAGAGTTTGATAACGTGGACAGTTATTTAAAAATACATTTTAAATAATATGGAGAATAAAGTGTGGGGGGCGGCTAAGATAAGATGAGCTGATCAAGGTGGGGAGAGGATAGATCATGCAGGCCATAGACAGTAGGATAAAGTTGGGGTTTTATTTTAAAGTGCATTGGGAAGATAGTGAAGAATTTTAAGGTGAAAGAAAAGTGTTCTAATTGTATTTATGCTTTTAAAAGATAGGGTGCCTGGGTGACTCAATGTCAGGTAAGGGGCCAACTCCTGATTTTGGCTTAGGTCATGATCTCAGGGTGCTGAGATGGAGCCCCACCTTGGGCCTGTGCTCAGCAGGGAGTCAGCCTGAAGATGTGATTGCTCTCCCTCTCCTTTTGCCCTTCCCCCACTCTACAATAAATAAATAAATAAATAAATAAATAAATAAATAAATAAATAAAAGATGACTTTGCTGTTATGATGATAGAAAAAGATCCAGGGTGGAAGCTGAGACATTAATAAGGAAGCTGCTGCTGGGAGATGGTGGTGACTTGCACCAGAGCTGGGCGGGGAAGGAGGCGAGCCGTGGGCAGATGGGAGATGTATTGTGGAGTAGAAGCAACAGGATTTGCTGAGGGACAAGGTAGGGGAGTGAGGACACATACATATCAAGTTTGACTCCCAGATTGCAAGTTTGAGAATATAGGTAGGTGGCCTGGCTATTTGTGGAGATGACAAAGACCAGAGAAGGAATGATATTAGGACAGAAAGTCAATAAATTCCTCTTTAGACCTCTTAAGTTTGGGACTTTTGTGACATTTCGAGTAAGGATAAGCAGGTAGATGAATGAGCCTGGAGATCCAAGGAGAGCCTAAGGTGAACATAGATTTAGAATTTAGTGGCAGAGAAGTAGTATTTAAAGCTATGTGGGGGTGGATGAGATCAGCTGGGAAGAGTGTGAAGGCAGAAAAGGATGGTTTAAGACACAATCCCGGAGAGACTCAAACATTTAGAGTTGGAGAATGTTCAGGGAGAAGGAGGCTAAGCCAGAGATATAAAGGAAAATCAGAGAAATACAGTGTCAACAAAACCAAGAGATGAAAGTGCTTGAAGAACAAGTGGCTCACCAAGTTCACTACAGTGAACATGTTTTTGTCAAAAACAAACAAACAAACAAAAGTATCACAAAGGAGAGCCATTTCAAAATTTAGAACATTCAAGTACAACTGAAGGTTAGAAGTTAAGAAGAGATACTTTTCTTCATTTGCTTTTGAGAAAGCGAAAGCACCCCGGGCTGCTGGAAACCGAGCTGATGGCTCACAGCCGGGCCATGCTGTCCTCCTGCTGGACATAAACTCACAGAACATCAGCCAGTGTCACTCTGACACCACAATGGAGTGAGCCAAAGCAAATTACTAGAGGCCACAAAATATCAGACACCCTCTGTACTCAGCTAAATGAGTGACTGCTACTTCTTTACTAACTACAGCTTTATCCTCATTTTAATCTGTCTTTACCCTAGGTCAGATTTGTTCTGATACTCAGTTACAGAATTGTCCCTGCTTTCTGACAGTACCCAATGCAGACTTTGCTACTGCTTCCTCAGACCCTCCTTAGAATGACCCAGTCAAAGCTTAATCCCATAGTGGATGCTTTGTTACACCCCTTACTGAGGGGCCTCCCAGCTCCCCCACAGTGAACACCGCCCTTCAATGCTGGAGGTCTGCACAGAGTCCTCTGGCTGCAGGACACTGACATTTATCCTAGGCCCCTAAAAAATCGACAATCTATAATTTGTAAATGTATATAACCAGTTAATAAAAACACTAAATTAGCCAGAACTCCCCATTACCTAACCATTCTAGGTCAATTATATCTGTTAGTTATACAAAGATTACTTATAACTTCCTCTTTCTTATGTTAGATGTTGGTTTTATTAAGACATCAAACACTTCTATAGAATTTTATTTATAGATCAGATCATTCCTTTTTTCCCCTAGTCGGAACCTCAATGTGATTTTGTCACTAAATTGCCAGAAGATCGCTTGTAGTAATTTCCTTCCTTTTTATAAAGATTTAATCAAACTTGCATCAGAATACTAAAGGATACTGTTCACATGTTAGCTGTCATGTCTTCATGGTGTCCTCTGATCGATGACAGTTTTTCAACTTGGCCATTTTTTGGTAACCTTGACAATTTTGAAGAGTACAGTAAGATCACATATTTTGTAGAATATTCCTCAATGTGGGTTTGTCTGATATTTTCTCATGATTAGACGGGGGTTGTAGCTTTTTGGGAAAAACATCACAGAAGTGAGATGCCCCTCTCTTCATATCCTACTAGGGTTTACATGCTACCAACATCACATCCCTGATGATGGTAACCTTGATTACTCAGTTTAAGTGGCATCTTTCACATTTCTTCACTGCGATGTAACTAGTGATGTAACTAATTTTTCCTTTTTAATAATATATTCTTTGGAAGCAGGTCACAAAACCCAGCTTACTCTCCATGTGAGGGAAATTTAACTCCATATATTAGGGGTGGGGGTGAGGAGGAAGTCTCTATGTATATCATTTGAAAGTCTTTTGTAAAGAAGATTTGTCCCTTTTCTTGCATTTATTTATTTGTTAAATCATGTATTTATAGCTGGATGAACCCTTGGATATTTACTGCCTCCAAAACTGTGAGAAATAACTATTTCTTGTTTAATCCATTCAGTCTATGGTATTTTGTTTTTGTGGTCTGAACAACCAATTTGAAGAAATTCTCTTTATTACTAGTTTGATGATTTAAAAGAAAAGTCAAGAATGCTTACTGAGTTTTATTTTCTCACCTGGTGAAGACTGCTGGGATCTGTTTGGGTCCCTACTTCCTGTAGTGTAGCCTGGAAACTTTCTAGCCATTGATCTGGTATAATAACAAGACTTTCTTAGTTTGTTTCTCTTTTTCCAAAAATTATGTATTTTGTCCAGTTTTCTAGTTTATTGATATGGGAGAGTAAATTAGATTTCTGCTACTCTGTCATGGCTGGAAGTGGAAACCATTATCTTATTTTAATTTTTAATTTGTTTCTAGTAAGTTTGAAATTTTCCTCTTTATTAACATTTATAAATCCTCCTTGTCAATTATCTATTATGAACCATTTGCCCACTTGTTATGAAAAATTTTCTTTTTTACATAATTTATAGGATACATTATATATAAATTTCAATATTTATACATATCATAAATTTGTATACATATTTATACATAAGACACATAATAGAAAATAGATTTTAAATATGATCTACTGCTTCACTTTATGACTTTGTTGTTACATCTGTAAAGGTTTAGCCTACCATATACTTTATTTTTAAGAGAGGAAGCTATTTTATTGATTTTTGTCTGTACTCACCAGTTCTCACCCAAGCAACCTGGTTAATCTGCCTCTGGTACATCTCTGGTGAATAATCTTGATTCCTGTTTGTTGGAGGAGGATCACTATCAAGTCTTCTTGAATTCATGCATTTTAAAAGATGCTTTAAAAAACCCATCAGCATTTCTATGTTCTTTCCAGTAACTAGTGAGAATAGCAGATACACCTATATTACTCCATACATAAAAAAATTCTTCTGAACATTTAAAACAGATGTACAACTGTCACACTTTTTGGATTTTAGTAAGAAAGTGTACTTTAACACTTCATATTTTCTACTTGTCCAAATTTCAAATCTTGAAAATATCTTATTTTCAAAAGGAATAGATTTTTTTTCCTTTGGCTAAAATAAAAATAAGCTATTTCATAATAATCCAAGTCATAGGAAGATCTATAAGAGAAAAACCAAACCTCCTCCATTCTTGTTCTTTGTCCAATATTTACTTTTCTGGATTTTGTTACAGGAAGTCTCCCGGTCTCGTAATCTACCTTTACATTTCCAAGCTCTCCTTGAAAGAAAAGTTTCTTCTAAGAAGGACCTCCTTCTTCAAAAAAAAAAAAGAAAGAAAGAAAGAAAGAAAAGAAAAGAAAAGAAAAGCCAACTCTTTTTTTAAAATTTATTTTATTTTATTTTTTCAGTGTTCCAAGATTCATTGTTTATGTCCCACACCCAGTGCTCCATGCAATACGCGCCCTCAGTACCCACCACCAGGCTCATCCATCCCCTCACCCCTCCAAGACCCTCAGTTTGTTTCTAAGTACAAAGTCTCTCATGTTTTGTTTCCCTCCCTGATTTAAACCACTTCCCATTTCCTTTCCCTCTCCTACTGTCCTCCATATTACTCATTATACTCTACAAGTAAGTGAAATCATATGGTACTTGACTTTCTCTGCTTGGCTCATTTCACTCAGCATAATCTCCTCCAATCCAGTCCACATTGCTACAAAAGTTGGGTATTCATCCTTTCTGATGGAGGCATAGTATTCCATTGTATATATGGACCACATCTTCTTTATCCATTCATCTGTTGAAGGGCACCTTGGCTCTTTCCACAGTTTGGTGGTTGTGGACATTGCTGCCATGGACATTGGGGTACTTATGGCCCTTCTTTTCACTACCTCTGTATTTTTAGGGTAAATACCCAGTAGTGCAATTTCAGGGCCAGATGGTAGCTCTATTTTTAATTTTTTAAGGAATCTCCTCACTGTTTTCCAAAGCAGCTGCACCAACTTGCATTCTCACCAACAGTGCAAGAGGGTTCCCCTTTCTCTGCAGCCTCTCCAACACTTGTTGTTTCCTGTCCTGTTAATTTTGGCCAGCCTGACCAGTGTAAGGTGTTATCTCAATGTGGATTTGATTTGAATTTCCCTGATAGCTAGTGATGATGAACATTTTTTCATGTGTCTGTTAGCCATTTGTATGTCTTCTACGGAGATGGGTCTTTTCATGTCTCCTGCCTATTTTTTTATGTGGTGATCTTTATTTTGGTTGTTGAGTTTGAGGAGTTCTTTATAGATCTTGAATATCAGCCCTTTGTCTATAGTGTCATTTGCAAATATCCTCTCCCATTCCGTGGGTTGCCTCTTTGTTTTGTTGACTGTTTCCTCTGCTGTGCAGAAGCTTTTTATTTTGATGAAGTCCCAAAAGTTCATTTTCATTTTTGTTTCCTTTGCCTTTGGTGATGTGTCTTGAAAGAAGTTGCTGTGACCGATGTCAAAGAGATTACTGCCTGTGTTCTCCTCTAGTATTTTGATAAATTCCTGTCTCAGGCTGAGGTCTTTCATCTATTTTGAGTTTATCAAGAAAAGCCAATTCTAAGCATTATGCCACATGAGATTTTAAAAACTTTCAGATAATAGAAAGTTTGTCATTCTATGATTTATTTATGTGAGATAAATACAAGCCTGTCCAAGAATATTTCTCCACCCCTCCAAGAAAACTTAAATCTGAGCTGATTGCACAGATGGCAATCAACAGAGTGAAAGAAAGGACTCTTAATTAGGAGGTGTATGCTTGCTTTATGATTGAAAACCATTTGACATGAGAATGAAGTGACTTCTAAATCTGAGTTGTATGACAGACTGAAAAACAAAGAGTGATGAAAGGTAGGAGACTTTGAGGAGAGGAAAAGAGGGAAGACACACAGACCAGAGATGTAAAAGAGTAAGCATCTGGTTTATCACAGAAAATTGTACTAAATTGTTATGCCAGTTGGGCTGACTTCATGGACATGTGACCTGTGCAGTTATACAGGTCCCAGCTCAGAAGGACCCCATGCTTGGTTTAATGCTCTACTGTTGCCATCTTGAAATTCTCTGTAATTGTTGAACCAGGAAGCGTTTTCATTTTCACCTTATACAAATCATTTGGGTGGTCCTCTTCCCAGCTCAGTTCTCCTAGGACTTCTTCTTAGTGTCTCATGTCTCATTTCCACAGTTATTATTTTCTACCAACAAAGAAGTGAAATTGGCTTTTTTATTTACAGACATCTTATAGCTATAAAAGAGTCCATTTGTGAACTAGAAATTATGGACTTCCACTTCATTGTTTCTGATCATCTGTCCATTTAATACAGATAGAAATCTGCCTTCACTTTGAGTCCAAAAGGACAAACTCTTGAAACACGTTACTCAAGTCATCTGATTCTGCTCTTAAGAACTCAACCTTGATATTTTTAAGATCAATGTATGCAAAATATCCTGTTCAGCATCTTGGCAAACAGAGAAGGGTAAGAGGCAGAATCTCCTCTCAGAGGAGTTCACAAACTGGAGTGGAGGCAGATGTGACACAAATAAGGGCACAAAGGATGGGGCAAGGAAGGGGACTTTGGGCAGATGGGGAAGTGGTCATTGAAGGCTGAATACAGACTCAGAGTGAGGACAGTGACACCCTAGTTTGTGAGAGATGCTTTTAAACTGTCTCAAAGATAGAGAAAGAGCATTACTTAGCTATAAAACAGAAGAAACCTACTCCACAGTGCAAGTTTTAAGTGCTATAGAGAATGCTTGAAAAGTGCCTTATCTGGGGGCACCTGGATGCCTCTATTGGTTAAACATCAGACTCTTGCTTTGGTTTCAGGTCATGAACTTAGGATTGTAAGATGGAACTCCATGTTGGGTTCCATGTTGGGTATGGAGCCTACTTAAAATTCTCTCTCTTCTTCTGCCCCTTCCCACCTCCCCTTTACCCCCCCAACACACAAAAGAAAAGTGCCTTGCCTGATGCCTACCACATATTTGACACTTGATAAAAAATATTTTCCCACTAATTATTATTTTCATAAAAATGAGTGATGTATTTGCATGAAATGGAAGAAGACTGAAAGCCCCATAGCTCCCTATCTGACCAGGCCATCCCAGGATCTAGAGCAATGCATAGCACTGATAAACAAGCTCCACTTCCAAGTCTGGTTCTGCCATTACCTTGGTGTGTGATCTTGGGAAAACTCTCCAAAATTCTGGTATCTTACCTCTCTGATTAGACAGTTAGAATAAATTATTCCTTAATATTCTTGCAACTCCAAACTTCAATTCCAGAAGTTTACTTTTTTCATATATTTTCTTTTTTGTATCAAATAACTGTTATTTAAAGAGATTCAACAATCTAATCCTTCAGAGGTAATCCTTATTAAAGTTTAGTAAGTAAACATTCTGAAATTTTCTAAAATGTAATTTGCAGAATCTTATAACACCACGATCTCATTTCTTAAAATTATGTATATACAGTTTGAAAACTATATAATTACAGACACACACACTTTTATGAAATGAAATCATGGTACAAATAAGATTCAGCAAATTACATCTTTTATACATTCTCACAGCTAATCCATTTTCTTTAATGACTGAATAGTATTCAGTTATATGGATCACTCTGTCTTATTCTGACCCCCTAGCTCCCACACACAGAAATTTAGGTTATTTCAAACTTACTGCTATTACAAAAATGTTGGAGTGAACATCTTTACATATATATTTGAACATTTTGTTTCAATAGGTGAAATTTCTCGATATTGAGGTGATTGGTAAAATACTTATAATCATTAACAGATTTCTTAGATATCAAATTTCCCTCCATAGAGTGCTGATTTATGTTCCCACTAACACAGAATCCACTAAAAATGAAGGTAATAACAGGATCAGTAGCTACTTTTGGTATGTTAACATTCTTGCCTATATGTGGGGCACAAAATACCTTACTATTGTTTTAATTAAAATATTTGAATTATTAATGAACAAAAGTAGAATTTTTGTATTAGTTATTTGCATTTCTTCAGTGAACAATTTACATATTTGATTATTTTTTCAATTAAGATATATCTTTTTTCTTGTTAGTAGAACATTAAAAAATTTATTATGCTTTTTACATACTACAAGTATTTCTTCTCAGTGTGTCACTCATCTTTTAATTATATTTATAGTATTTCTTGCCATCCAGATACTGTCAATATTCCTGCAGCCACTTTTGTTAAACATTTTCAATATTATTCTGAAAATTTTATAGCATTTACAATACACTTCCCCAACCTAGGATTAAAAAAGTATTTTGTCTATTGTTATTCTTTGTCCATATTAATACTCATACTTTATTTTTTAGTTTTTTTTAAAAAAGATTTATTTATTTATTTGACAGAGAAAGAGAGAGAACACACACAAGTAGGAGGAGCAGCAGAGAGAGAGGGAGAAGCAGGATTCCCACAGAGCAGGGGGAGCCCGACCCTGGGATCATGACCTGAGCCAAAGACAGTTGCTTAACCAAATGAGCCACCCAGGCACCATTATTTTTTTTATGTTTTGACAAGTATTCTATCTGGAATGTATTTGTCTGTATGATTTGAGATTTGAATATAAGCATGTTTTCTTCCCAATGAAGAGCCAATTACTTTAACTTCATTTATTGATAAACCATCTTTTTTCCTTGATTCAAGATGTCACCTGTATCACATCTTAAATTCTAACATTTATTTGAGTTTCTTTCTGGGCTCTATTTTGTGAAAAGCTGTTAGAGTGTAGAATAAATGTATATCTACCTTCATGGAGTGTTGAGCTGCAATTATACAGTTTGTGCAGGGATATTGACATAAAGGTTTGAAATGTTCAAACTGAGTGCAGGTAGGAGTATGTGCATGAATTTATGTGTGCACGGTGGCTCTTGAAGGATGTTCTGTGTGCCCTTGCACCACTTTTATGTGGGACATAAGATGCAGAAGCATGAGCTCAGCCATGAACATGACATCATCTAGAGAACTGCAGCTCAGGGAGAAGGGCATAATTCAGTGAGGAGTCCAACCCAGTTCATCCCTGATCTCTCAGTCTCTCCTCTCTATGAGGGACTCACCTCCAAAGCTGTTAACCTTACTTGACTAATTACCATCCCAACTGGGACAAATTCCTGCCTCTCAGAACCAAATCTTATGCGATCAAAAAGAATTTAGAAAAAAAAATTTTTCAAAGTTGCTAGAACTTATGACCATCTTATGTAGCATCAGGAGACAGACCAAAAGCTAGAATTGGTGTGGCTAAAACACAGTAGAAGGTAATAACTGTAGTTTGAAAAGAGCTCTGAAATCCCTTCTGTTGTCAGAAAATTCTCCCTTCATAGGAGTTTCAGAAGGCACATTGCTTCATTTTGACCATATATCCCATATTTTGAGGCTCAGGAAACACATGTAGATGAATGATTTATCTTTATATAGAACCTAAATCTAAATTAAGTTAAATAAATCATTACTCTCCTTCAATCTGTTGCTCTTGACTTAAGGATCCAACCAAAAATAAATTCATGACAAATTGATTTAGCGCTGTTAAAATAGCTACCATGGATGCATTCAAAATAATAAAAAGGCAATGACTTTGCCAATATATCCATTAATGCAACTACTTAAAAATTTGGAGCACACCAGTGAAAACACACTAATCTAATCAATAGACATTTAGAGAATTGTATTCCAGTTTTCAACAACTTATTCAAGAATAACATTCTTCTTTCATTCTCATCATTTCAAAAATTCTTTTGAATTTCAAAATTTTTAGTTTTGAATAGGTGTCATCTGTTTATAATGGTATTTGTATATGGTATAGAATCTGTGTATCTGTGAAATTGGCTTAGTTCCCTGGACTTGAGTTACCTAACCAAATGCTCCTTGAAAATTGCTCACATGCTGAGGGGCCATTTTCAGCCTCTCTCCAGAGAAAGTTCTTAAATTATCTATTTGTGTTTAAGCTGATATAGCAACAGGGATTTGAGGCAACAGGAGAGATTTTAGGAATAGGTGGTTATGTTTTATATAGGGTTAAAATGAGTGCATTGCGGCTGTTACTTGGTCACATTTTAAATAATGAGATATTGTCTTAGGACCTAAAAATCGCAAATGTCTCCATTTGGGTCAATTTGGGAAAATGCTCCTGAATAAATTTTCATACTTTATCCATATTTCCAAAATACAATAGCATGCCATAAAAAATACTAGCCAATTTTAGTCATGGGTCTCTGAGAACAAGAAAGAACTATTCATGACGTGTTTCTAGTGGCAACAGCCTGACATAGTGCCTAGCATCAGCCTAGGGTGACAGATGAGCAGATGAGACATGGGAAGATTCACATGTCCATGTCTGAGATCTGAATCCTCAAGGCTCAGTCTCCCTTTCTCTTCTACCACTTCACACCCTATAAAGACCTGAATTTTTTAATGAAGGATGATGTTCTCTTTAATATCATCCTACATTTTCTTCTTCTTCTTTTGGTCTTCACTTTTTTTTTTTTTTTTGAGATTGTTGGACAGTTTGTCTTTTCTTGAACTGGTCATTCTTCAGAATGCATAGAAAGAAGACACATCTGTTTGGCTTCCATCTCTACGTAGCTAAACACACATATCATGACTCAGTAAGTCCACCGAATAAATGGGTATATGATACATGGGCAATTCATTACCTTGATGTCTCCATGTGTGGTCAGTAGAAAGCATAATTCAGGACATGTACCTCATTGGCATGATGGAAAAATGCCCTGTCTGCTTAAATGTCACCATATCAAAATAGATTGTAATGGAACTCAAGCAGAAGTTTTGGAGTTTATTTTCCAGTGTCTTTACTGATATAGAACACTAGATAGTATTTTTTCTCTTCCACTTAGTCATCTCACCATATTATTGTAAGCTTGTGGTCTTCTAAGTAGATTATCTACATGGACTCTACATTTCTACATAGCATTAAAGACTTTGAGGGGTCTAGATACCAACAGTATTCCCTTTTCCCACAGTTTACAGACATACTACAAGTAGCCAGAAAGCGTGTATGAAACTAAATGCTTCTGAAGACCCAGGGAGATAATTATTTTATATCACACAACTTGCACTAACTCTGAATTTGCAAGACAGAGTTCAAAAAGTTTTATAATTGTTTCTCAGTTTCCAGTAATTTTTTTGGATAATCTCCAGAAGGCTGCATTATGAATTGAGGGTGGGGTAGATAAAAAACCAGTAGAAAAACCTGTCTTTGTCCTGTGCCTATGCAGGCATCACCCTCTATTTCAATTGCAGAAGAGCCCTGTGGTGTCACCAGACAGGATCCTCACTGTCCCTAGGACACACTCTCTCCATTGTCACCTTCAGTCTTTGCCCATTAGAACTATTAACTAACTCAAACTATTCTTTAGGACCTTCCTGATCATTACTGATGGTTTTCCATGTGTTCTTCTGTGTCCTTATTGTCTATGTTTTGGAGCTTCTTTCTTTCCATTTGTCTCATTAAATGGCTAACATTTATTGAGTACTATGTGGCAGGCAGTATTATAATTTAATTATTTTGATTTCTACAGCCACCCTACAAAGTGAGCAGTGTTACTACCCCATTTTGTATATGAAAAAACTGAGGAAGAAAGAAGTTAGGGTTCTAATCTAGCACCTAGTGCTAAAGTGTTTGCCTTTTACAACAACACCATACTGCTTCTTTAAGAATTATCTTCTAAAAATATTCATGTCCACTTGCCAGTTTAGTTTGCAGGTCAAGCTCCATAACAAGCAAGTTGTTGATACATTGGAGGCACAGTGCTTGAAATTCTGGTAAGTGCCAACAGGAGAAGGATGCTGTCATTACATTATGACAATATCAGTCCTTTTCAACTACAGAAAAATTTCCCTAGGACATAACGTTTGAATCTGACACTGAAGGAATTGTTTGTTCTAAATAAAGGTAGAATTCTCTGTTAAGTAAAGTGGTAACATTATTAGCCAAAATACTTATTAGTTACAGCTTTATCACAGTTTTAAATAAAAACTGTCCATTGAACCTAATACAATGCCTGATATGTGATTGTGTCCAATAAATTTTATTTATTTATTTATTTATATTGACATATAATATATTATTTGTTTCAGGAGTACAGGTGTGTGATTCATCAGTCTTACACAATTCACAGAACTCACCATAGCACATACCCTCCCCAATGTCCATCACCCAGCCACCCCATCCCTCCCACCCCCCTCTACTCAAGCAACCCTCAGTTTTTTTCCTGAGATTAAGAGTCTCTTATGGCTTGTCTCCCTCTCTGGTTTCATCTTATTTCATTTTTCCCTCCCTTCCTCTATGATCCTCTGTCTTGTTTCTCAAATTTCTCATATCAGTGAGGTCATATAATTGTTGTTCTCTGAATGACTTATTCCATTTAGTATATACCTTCTAGTTCCATCCACATAATTCCAAATGGCAAGATTTCATTTTTGATGGCTATACAATATTCCAGTGTGTGTGTGTGTGTGTGTGTGTGTGTGTGTGTGTGTGTAATAACATCTTTATCCATTCATTCATCTGTTGATACACATCTAGGCTCTTTTCATAGTTTGGTTATTGTGGACATTGCTGCTGTAAACATTGGGGTGCATGTTCCTCTTAGAATCACTACATTTATATCTTTGGGGTAAATACCCAGTAGTGCAATTGCTGGGTCATAGGGTAGCTCTATTTTCAACTTTTTGAGGAAACTCCATACTGTTTTCCAGAGTGTCTGCACCAGCTTGCTTTTCCACCAATAGTGTAGGAGGGTTCCCAGTTCTCTGCATCCTTGCCAACATCTCTCATTTCCTGACTTGCTAATTTTAGCCATTCTGACTATGAGGTGGTATTTCACTGTGGTTTTGATTTGTATTTCCCTGATGCCAAGTGATGTTGAGCACTTTTTCACATGTCTCTTGGCCATTTGGATGTCTTCTTTACAAAAATGTCTGTTCATGTCTTCTGCCCATTTCCTGATTGGATTATTTGTTCTTTGGGTGTTGAGTTTGATAAGTTCTTTATAGATTTTGGATACTAGTCCTTCATCTGATATGCCAATATATATGGGTGTGTGTGTGTGTTAAGATTTTATTTATTTATTTGACAGAGAGAGAGAGAGCGAGAGAGAGAGAGGGAGGGCACAGGCAGGGGGAGCAGCAGGCAGAGAGAAAGGAAGAAGCAGGCACCCTGCTGAATAGGGAGCCTGATGTGGGGCTCAATCCCAGGTCCCGGGGATCATGACCTGAGCTGAAGGCAGATGCTTAACCAACTGAGCCACCCAGATGCCCCAATATGGTTTCAAAGAATGCCAAAAAAACAGAGAGAGTAAATTTTAAAGAAATGCAACCTCTTGGGCATGTTTTAAATATTCTTTCTCATTGAAAAGAAACCCTAATTCTCTCTTAGTAGGAATGCAAACTGGTGCAGCTACTATGGAAAACAGTGTGGAGGTTCCTCAAAAAGTTAAAAATAGAGCTACCTTATGATCCAGTAATTACACTATCTGGTATTTACCGAAAGAATACAAAAATACTAATTCAAAGAGATGCATGTACCCCTTTGTTTATAGCAGCATTATTTACAATAGCCAAATTATGGAGGCAGCCCTTGTCCATTGATAGACAAATGGAAAAAGAAGGTGCACTATATATAAAATGGAATATTATTGAGCTATAAAAAGAATGAGATCTTGCCATTTGCAACAACATGGATGGAGCTAGAGAGTATAATGCTAAGTGAAATAAGTCAGTCAGAGAAAGACAAATACATATGATTTTCTTCATATGCGGAATTTAAGAAACAAAACATATGAACAAAGAAAAAAAAGAGAAAACAAAAAATAGAATCTTAACTATAGAGAACAAACTGCTGGTTACCAGAGGGGAAATAAGGGGAAATGGGTGAAATAGGTGATGGGGATTAAAAGTACACTTACCATGGAGCACCTGGGTGGCTCAGTCATTAAGCATCTGCCTACCTACCTCTCAGGTCATGATCCTGGAGTCCCAGGATGGAGCCCCGCATCAGACTCCTTGCTGGGCGGGAAGCCTGCTTCTCCCTCTCTCCCCCTCCCTGCTTGTGTTCCCTCTTTCGCTGTGTTTCTCTCTGTCAAATAAATAAATAAAATTAAAAAAAAAAAAAGAGTACACTTACCGTGATGAACACCAGGTATTGCAGGAAATTGTCTAATACCTGTATTGTATACCTGAAACTAACAGTGTATGCTAACTACACTGGAATTAAAATAAAAAACTTCATTAAAAATATTTTTTATTGGACTCCAACATTATCAACTGTTGAGGTTTCTAAACCGATTTACTCTATCTCTGTCTACATATGAATACGCATTTACCATTTTTACCTTGGACTTTGCCTATTCACAGTCTCCAACTGGTCACTTGCTACTTGATCATTCAGACATTTTGAAAAATTTAGTTACAAATGATGTTAAAGAATATGCCTTTATTCTTGACTTACATAAATATTGTCTTCTTAACACCACTTATTTCTCGATGAGGACTTTCTCTTCTACCTAATACTTCTGTGTTTCTTGTTCAAAAAGTAAAAATTCTTTCACTCTTTCATGCAGTTAGTTTGATCAACCACCTCCATGGATGATGGGAAAGTTTTGTAAAATACCATCCCAGGTGCCACACTTCCACTTTCTCCATAGACTGTTTATTTTGTCTCTTTGAATGGTAGTTCTTTTTGGAAAAGCTGTTCATCTGTCCCTCCTTCCAAATACAGTGCCTCAGGATGTTAGCAGTTTCTTTTGTAGAGGATTTAAACATTTCTCATAGAGGTCATAGGCAATGACCAATAGTTTGTTTATTAAACCAAAGAATTTAGGAAAGGATCAATATTGGTTTTATTCCCTGTGACACATGTGATACAGTGATAAGCATTTTAGTTGATGATGTGATGATTTCCATGTGTTTACATGCTTATCATAAGAAAATATCTTTGTCTTGTATTTTTTATATTTTCCAACAATACTTCACACAAGAGTTAGTGTACAACAAGAATCCAATAAATGCTTGCAAATTAATCAAACAATTTTATTTTTAATAGACTTAAATCACTAATGATTAGACTTTTTTCTCTTATTTTTTGGACATATAGTAGAATACATTAGCTTATTTATATTGCTAAAAACAACATCAAATTTAAAGTAAAAACTAAGCTTTTTAATCTTTTATGAACACCTGAAATATTTTTTATGTTCTTTTGTGGTTTTGAATTCACTTAAAAATACATGCAGATATAAAAAAAATGCATGCAGATATGACTAATGAGTTTTCCTTTTTCCTCAACTGAACTCCATGACTAAAAGATGTATCAACAGTAAGTTCATTTCTTATATGCTTTCTTCTATTTTCATAAACAAGTTTTTAATCACAAAAGTAGCCCATGGATACAGTAACAAATTTCAAATAGAAAAGAAGGCATGAAATATAAAATATAAGATTTTTCCTTTTCTTAATTCCCTGAGGCAGTCCCTGTGCTCCACCTCCACAGATAGAATCTTCATTAACCTTTTCTCCTGACTTGGTTCTTCTTATTGCTCTCACTATACTTCTATTTCTGGATTTATAAACTTCAGACATTGTCTGTTTTTCTGCAATGAAATTTGAAGAAGTTATCACATTAATTTTCCTTCCACCTCTCTTTCTCAGTCAATTGCTCAAATATTTTTATCCTTACATTTCTAGGGTTCATATTAACCTAACAATCTATCTCTGTATCTTTCGCCTATTTGTCTGTCTTTCTATCTCTATATTCCCTTACATAAATCCAAGTCCTCTGTGCTTTGCTAACAAGATAATTAAAAAAATGAAATCCCGGGGTGCCTGGGTGGCTCAGTTGGTTAAGCAACTGCCTTCAGCTCAGGTCATGATCCTGGAGACCCGGAATCGAGCCCCACAACGGGCTCCCTACTCGGCGGGAAGCCTGCTTCTCCCTCTCTCACTCCCCCTGCTTGTGTTCCCTCTCTGGCTGTGTTTCTCTCTGTCAAATAAATAAAAATCTTTATTAAAAAAAAAATGAAATCCCAAGTGGCACATATAATGTGAACATGGAAACATTATTCCCTGCAGAATTAAATATTATGACAGAAGCCATAAATGAGAATTCTGTAACAGTAAAACTTTGCTACTCACAGGAGAATCCTCCAAGAATTAAGCCCTAATGAATATTCTTTAAATTTACTGCCATCTTTCTTCCTACTCTGGATCACAGATCAGTATTTCTTATATGCCACACTACCCTCATCCTGGGGTTCTTGTTTTGTTTGATTGTGCCCCTTTCTTGACAAATTAATTTTGAAAGTGTAGGATGTATGCATAGTAAGCTTCCTAAATTCTTACTTGTCTGGAAATGTGTTTGAAAAATCTGTGGTGTAAGATTTTGGATTCAAAATACCTTACCTTAAGAACTTCAAAAATATTGCTGAATTTTCCTTGCAATTCACTGTTAATGATGAGAAATCTCAAGTCAATCTGATTTATTCTCTTGTAGGTAATCTGATTTTCTCTCTCAACTTTTAGGATCTTTCCTTATCCTTGGAGCTATAAATCATCAGTGGGATGGATATGTGTATAAAGGAATATTTTTCAATGCTATTTGGTATTTGGTAGACTGGAGACTGAAAACTGAAAACAGAGACATGTTCTTCTTTTATCTCTTGGATTATGTCTCTTTATCTGTTGTCACTCAGGAATACTATTTCTCAGACTTTTTGTTCTGGATTGTTCTATCATCCATATTACTAGATCACAGTTTACCAGATAAGTAATCAGGTGTGTGCATTTAATAATTTATTCTATCCAGTGAGCATGTCTTATTTTGATAATTATATACATATTTTTCAAGACTCTTTTCTTTTTTCTTCATTGCCCTCCCACACACACTTTTTATAAAGCAGCACGTTTTTATAAATACAACAGCCTTTTGAGTTTTCCAGATAATAGACTTTTTAAGAAGTTCACTTCTGGTATCTGAATTATCTTTGCTGTCTCAGAGGACAGTTGTTTGTTTACCTCAGAGCTTCTTTTTCATGCTAATAACTTTCTTTAGAAGTCTGGGGAGTCTTGGTAATTAAATCATGTTGAATAAAGAAACTTTGTTGCTTGATATGAATGGCTGGAAAGGATCTTTTTCAGGTACTGGTAAATCCATTTTCTTAATGGATCCTTCTTTTGACTAGGTGGCTCACCATAGGCTTTGCGTGATGGCACAGGGCATTTTGATGAGCAAATCATGGACAACAGAAAGGCAGGCTAGGATCTACACAGTTGCCCAAGTTGGGAGGGAGGAGACCTAACTCTAGTAGTGGAGTGCTTTCAGTCTTGGATATGGTTACTTATTCCTTTCTTTTCTCCCTCCTTTTTTTTTTTTCCTTTCTTTATTTTTTCTCTCTCTTTGAAGTCTGGACTTAATTCAGACATTGCTATGCTTTTTTGCTGGCCACAAAACCTCTGAAGTCTTGTGCTATAATTTTCTCTACTGTGATTTCTCTCTCAATCCTATAACAGCTGAAATGTGTCAAAATGTCCAGTCCATTGATGGCACGTTTTCTGTTTTACAGAGTTATTTTGGGTTTATTCTTTTAGAAATATAATCTCCTACAAAAGCAAAAATGAACTATTGGGACTTGATCAAGATGAAAAGCTTTTGCACAGTGAAGGAAACAATCAACAAAACTAAAATGTACTCTATAGATTGGGAGAAGATATTTACAAATGACATATCTGATAAAGGGTTAGTATCCAAAATCTATAAAGCACTTACTCAAACTCAACACCCAAAAGGCAATAATCCAGTTAAGAAATGGGCAGGAGACATGAATAATTTTCCAAAGAAGACACACATATGGCCAAGAGACACATGAAAAAAACCTCAACATCACTCATCATCAGGGAAATGCAAATCAAAACCACAGGGAGATACTACCTCATATCTGTCAGAATGGCTAAAATTAACAAGACAAGGAACTTGTTTACAGGTGTTGGTTAGGATTCCGAGAAAGGGGAACCCTCTTACTCTATGGGTGGGAATGCAAACTGGTGCAGCCACTCTGAAGAACAGTTTGGTGGTTTCTCAAAAATCTTAAATAGAGCTATTCTATAATTCAGCAATTGCACTAACAGGTATTTACCCAAAGGATACAAAAATACTGATTTGAGGGGGCACATGCACCCTGATGTTTATAGCAGCCCTATCGACAATGGAAAGAGCCTAAATGTCCATAGACTGATAAATGAGTAAAGAAGATTTGATCTATAAATACAGTGGAATATTATCCAGCCATCACAACAAAGTGGACAGCTAGAGTGTATTATGCTAAGTACAGTAAGTCAGTCAGAGAAAGACAAATACCATGTGATCTCATTTGTATGTGGAATTTAAGAAAGAAAGTTAGATGAACATACGGGAAGAAGGAAAAGGAAAAAAAAAAAAGGAGAGAGGGAAACAAGCCATAAGTGACTCTTAATTATAAAGAACAAGCTGAGGGTTGATGGAGGGAGGATGGTGGGGGGTGGGTGATGGGTATTAAAAAGGGTGCTTTGCTTGCTGTTGTTGGACACTGGTTGTTGTATGTAGGTGACAAACTCTACTGCATTCTACTCCAGGAACTAATATTGTACTGTATGTTAACTAACAAAATTTAAGTTTAAAAAAAAAAAAAATATATATATATATATATATATATATATATATATATATATATATATATATCTCCTGTCATTTCAATAGACTTGGAGTGGGGATGAAAGGTGGGAGAGGAGGATAGATTCCTGTGCTCAAACTGGTATTTTGAGCGGGGAGCCTGTATATCATTTAGAAATTTGTACCATTTTGTGTTAAAGTAAATGGACTAAGTTCACAGTATATCTTTAGTTTTCACTCAGATGTGGGTTTTTTAAAGCCCTATTTCCCCTCTACAGAGCATGAAAAAGAAAAATAGTTTTAACAAAATAATGAATATTGAGCATTTCCAACAATTATGAAATAATATTTGAATATTGGAAAGCAGATTAAAATCAATAAACATGATAAAAACTTTCATGATAATTTACTTCTAGTCTTCCCCTAATAAGTTACATTTGACATCTTTTGGCTCAGATTATAGTAGTACCTCATAAAGAAGAGCCCTGTTTTCCACACAAATCAAAATACAAAGAAAAAATAACTCCCTGAATGACAATATGATTGGTGCTGTTTATTAGGACCCTAATAGCTTCCTTAATTAGGTCACCACACCTGACATTTTCTGTATCCTGTTTCCCTTTACAAGAGGGAATGTTTACTCTTGCAAAGCTTCTGATCCTGCAATCCATCCAATAATTGGCTTTGTGTATCATTTCTATGTTGAAAAAATTAGTTAACCTTAGTCCTATGCTCAAGGACCCAATCTTCCTTACAAATTTACTTGTGTGTGTGTGTGTGTGTGTGTGTGTGTGTGTGATTGATATTTTATTTCCTTCCAAAAGTATTAAAATGCAAAATACTATGAAAGGCATAGCTTCCATAAAACTGTGAAACCATGAAAACAATGTAATAAATACAGGATTCAGGCTCTGGAAGAGAGGAGAGTTTTGGGAGAGATAAGGCATGGGAATTACACAGAAGACTGCATTAAGGGAAGTTCTATACTTGATCACACAAGTAAAGCACCACATAAGTAGTCATTTCCCAGCACTGATGAAAAATCTCTGGGCAAGAAGACAACAGCCAGGGGGCGCCTGGGTGGCTCAGTTGGTTAAGCGACTGCCTTCGGCTCAGGTCATGATCCCGGAGACCGGGGATCGAGTCCCACATCGGGCTCCCTGCTCGGCAGAAAGCCCGCTTCTCCCTCTCTCACTCCCCCTGCTTGTGTTCCCTCTCTGGCTGTGTTTCTCTCTGTCAAATAAATAAAATCTTTAAAAAAAAAAAAAAAAAAAAAAAAGAAGACAACAGCCAGCAAAGGATGAGGGAGCTGCTCATGCCTGTCCATACTGAGCATCACCTAGAGCATCAGCAGTGTAGGCACATGTGAACCCACACATACACACCAATGTTATGTGTGCATATGCACATGAAGAACATATGTGGAGTAGGTATTCTTGGTCAAGAGATTTTAACATCAGTTTTATTGAAGATCCTCTCAGCAGTTCAGCAATCTCCCCTTCCTGCCAGAGTACCTGAGGAAATGGGGCAGAGGAAAACCCATTAGGGGGGCTCAGTCAGCGACCAGGAAGGAGTGTCTAAGTGAGGCTTTTTTTCTAGTTAGCAGGCTGAAAATCAGAGCAGACCCTCAGTGCTCCTGCTTTATAAATCATTCTTTACCCAGGCAATAAACTTTGCAGATGAGAGTGATCTAGAGTTAGTGATGATTCCCTTAACTGTTTCCCCAGCTTACCAATGAGAGAAATGACAAAGTCCCAAATACAGAGTTGCTGAGCTAGAAGGGATGCATTCAACTGAGCAAACATGGACTCTCCTTTTCTGTGCTATTTAGCGCAGTGTACCTGGGTTTCAGAATTAAGTCCTCAAGTCCAGAGAGAAAGAGAGAATTCCTACAAAGCCCAACTCAGAAACCCATGGCTCAAGGTGCTTTAACATGTTTCGACTACTGAGGCATCACATGGTGATGGCTTCCAGCTTTGGAAACTTAACCTGCTGAACCCTCCTCTGACTGCCCTCTTCTGCCATGCCACCACTTTTGTTACTGCCACCTGAAAGAACAAGAATGTTTCCATTTAGAAAGGTCAAATATTTGTTAAGAACTATGCTAAGTTTATAAACATTACCTCATTTAATCTTTATTAACAATCCTATGAAATGCATTGTGCCTATTTTTAAAAAATATTTGTATTTATTTGAGAGAGAGGGAGAGAGAACAAGAGTGGGAGGAGGGGCAGAGGGAGAGAGACTAGCAGACTCCCCGCTGAGCAGGGAGCTGGGGGGTTGATCCCAGGACCTGGAAATCATGACCTGAGCCAAAGGCAGATGCTTAACCAACTGAGCCACTCAGGGTGCCTCTGTGTCTATTTTTAAAAGGAAATCACTGAAGGTAAAGGTTAAATAACTTTCCCAAGCTCACCAGCTGGTATCTGGCAGATCTGGGATTTGGGTCTACCCAACTCCATACCTATATGTATACTCTTGTCCTTCATGGGTGAACACCCCACAGTAAGTCATTTGTTCAGGTTTGCAGTAGCCCCAGATTTTTGGAGCTTCAGAAAAACTTAAAGATGACCCCATCTAAACTCTTCATTTAGTAGACAAGGACATGGAAGCCCAGGGAGGAGAGTGAATGATCAAGATGGTGTCCATAGAAGGAGCACAACTCAGGGATCCTGATTCCTGAGCGGAGACCATTTCTAAGATATCATCTTGCCAACTGGGAAATAAGTAACTACATGAGATGTCCTAAGTAAGTTTACCATGAACTTTTAATTTAAAAATTTTTGATGTTTTGGGCATGCTCAGTCAGTTCTCAATGGAACAAGTGAGTGTTTTTCATTTAATTCAGAAGAGGAAATTTTAAACCACTTTGATTAGAATTAATCAACACTTGGCAGTGTTTCAAATTCAATGATTTTTCACACACTAAATTTAGCTCAATCTAAAATCCCGTGATTCAATCCAATGAACAGTTTTTATCCAGGTCATTCTGGTGCTTCTATCTGTCGCTTGCTTCAGCAACCACCTCATCCCATTTCCTTGCAAGTTCTCACTGGGGTGTCTCCCTTGACATTCTTCATCTTCTGTTCTTCTCAGGAAGATGAATTAGAAAACAATCCTGGAAACACTGATTGATCAATATGGTCACCATAGTTTCCTTCAGATGTTTTCTTCTCATTTTCATGAATATTATTCAAGATCTAGTTATTATGAGCACTCTCTCTCCCAGGGTCCCCATGGGTTCTGATATCACAATCAGCAACCTCTCAGAAATGCTATTAGCAGGGCCCACCATCCGTAGGGACTCCACAGCATTTCAAGGGGCCAAAAAAGAGGCTTAGTCCACTCACATCTTGCCCTCCAGTTTGTTTATTATGTGCATTATGATATTATTGTTTTTCTTTGGGACAAAGATGTTGGAAAATACCTCTCTCCCTTGACCTTTGTTTTCTCTAAAAGTAATTGTGGGTTCTATGGATATATCTTTGAAATATATCAATATTCAAATATATGATCAACATGGTGATTTCCTTTATTTATGATTGTTTTGTGCCGCAGCTGGTGCGACAATGTAAGCTGAACCTGAGGGCAAGGAGATGGGAAAACAAGGACAAGACAAAGAATAAAAGAGATGTGGACAGGAGGGGCAAAGTGGATGATGTCCAAGCAATGCTGATTTTATTTAGTGTTACGAAGCTTTTTATAGTAGACTGTGCTCAATCGAACAAGGAACAGTGACAATAACAAAGTTACAGGATTTCTACGCACACCCAAGTCCCATGACACTGATTCTCTTTGTTCACCCTACACTACTTCACTAATTCTTTGAGGAGGTAAACAACAAGGGAGGGGCACCATGCCCCTAGGCATGATTAAGATTCCATAATAGTAAAATGGCCTACGTGACTATGCTGCCCCTAGCCTATGTGCGCTAGCATTGCTCATTGGGAGCCCGAATAGGCAGGTACCAGGAGTTTCGCTTCTTAACTCTAACCTGCCCGGCCACAAACGTCCTAGCTAGTGAGTCCAGAAGCTACACCTCAACTGTTGACACCGCTAGGTTCTGGGCTCCCCACAGTTTTGTTATTCTTTCATAGGGACTATTATTTTTTGGTCTTTCTTTCCATTCATCCCTTGCAAAAAAAATCAGTTTTGATTTAGCCTAGACATTATGTGAATTTAAGATTTTTTTTTATAAAGTGTCTTATCATGATCAATTACTCTTTGACATAAATAGAGCAGATAAAGTGACAGAAGAAATATATCTCCATCAAAGCAAAATTAGACAGTGATTCTATGCTAAGTGATAAACGATTTTGTCTTTGCCATTTCAGCCATAAAACATGGCTGACTTAGGGTCATCCTTGATTCTTCTCTTCCTTCGAATCCAAGCCATGATTAAGCTCTGTCAGTATATCCAAAATGCCTCCCCAATCTGCCACTCTTCTCCTCTTCCCATGGTGACTGCGGTAGTCCAGGCCCTCCCCCTCTCTTGCTCCAGTTGCTCTACCAGGCTCCTGGGGGCTTCCTTGCCTCTCCTCTTGCACCCCTTGCCCCCTCACTCTCAGCACTGCAGCCAGAGAGACCTCCGGACTGCAATCCAGATCATGTCACTGTCCTTTTCAAGACCACAATATCTTGGCTTTAAGGTTGGAACACGTTTCAAATGTGTCAAGTCAGGTAAGGTCCTGCAAGGCCTGACCTCTGCAGCTGCATGATCATCACTCTCCTTCACACTCTATACTCCAGCCACATGGAATCATCACTAGTTCTTGACTTCCCCATGACATGTCTCCTCCAGGCCTTTGCATTTGCTGTTACTTCTTTTCAAGGAGTTACCCCTAAACTCCTCTCCCCCAGCTGCTTTCTTCTTTTTGTCACACACCCTTTGCCCAGCTCCTCTAAGCTTTCCATCCCCATTCAGCATCTTTTCCTCTGGGAAACCTTCCTTATTTCTTCAGAGGCACATCTGAGGTGCCTCTCTTAGTATTCCCAGCAACCTTCTGCTTACAACTATTAGTACTTATCTCACTGGAGAACTATTGCTTATTGCTGGCCCATCTCCTGGACTGTAAGTTCCTTAAAAGATGGAACAAAGTCTTCTTCACCACCTCCTGGCCCTAAATTGGTAATATCAGGAATTATGAAATATAGTCTGAGGCCCACATCATGAAAATGTCTGCTTTGAAGGGCATGAACTCCCCCACACTAAGAAGACTTTTATTTGGCATGTGTGTGCTTGTGGTGTGTGCATCTCCAGACTAAAAGCTAAAGAGATCTCTATGAATCTAGAGATCCAGATTGAATTCTATCAAAATGTAGAGTTTAGAGCCTGGAGGATTCCTAAGACTTCCTCAAATTTGAACATTTTGTTGGTGCTGAGATTTCTGACTTCCTTGTCCTCTAGGCTCCTGTATTCTTATACAATATATCTGTGCTTCACTGCATCAACCTAGTAGGAAACTTAATGCATCTTTGAATCCCACACAAAAGTGCTGTTTACATGCAAACTTTAGTGAGTAATGTGCACTTGAGAGATGATTTTATACCAGAGTTAAAGGAGAGTTTATACTGCCAACGTAGTAGCAAAAGTCCCTTTCTAACACAAGTCAACGTGGACCGCTCTGTCTGCCCCTTTGCCCATTGAGCTGCCATGTTCTCTGTATGCCTTCCCCACCGTATGCACACTGATTCATTCACCTAAATGCAGAGGCAGATGAGGGTGGGGTTAAGAGGCTGACAGTGTCACTTATATCTCTGTGACCTTGGAAAAAAGACATTCACTGCTTTATGACTTTGATTCCTCGATGGTAAAATAGAAATAAGAGTATGCACTCTCTAAAACTGTTACAGTGATATTAAATAAGTTAATAGACATGAAGTTCTTAAAATATGTTTGGCATATAAAGTGCTTAACAAACATTCAGAGTGTGTATTGCCCCACCCAAGCCGGAAGTACTCTGGACAACTTAGTTTAGAGGAAGCAGAATTTTTGTTGTCACATTATGAATCTACTAAGTTATCAAGGGTTATTACAATGCCTATAAACCTCAACTGGAGCTTAGCAGAGTTTACTTAAGACTCCAATTAAGCATCCTTCTAGGAAGATCCAAGTGTCACTCAAGTACAGCACGCCTCTTCACGGCAGACCCACGCAGGTAGGCTTAACATTCAGGTGACACCCCTCCCTCCTACATCATGGGCTTCGTGTGTTGATTTGCTGCTTGTGACACGAACCATTAAAATAATTCACAGCACGCTATGCTAATACACATGTTAATATTCAACATCCAGATATGTTAATAAAACTGCTTGGTTGTTTTTAAGTTAATAGTTAAGTTTTTTTTTTTTTTTTTAAGATTTTATTTATTTATTGGACAGAGAGAAACACAGCTAGAGAGGGAACACAAGCAGGGGGAGTGAGAGAGGGAGAAGCAGGCTTCCTGTCAAGCAGGGAGCCTGATAAGAGGCTAAAACCTAGGATTCCAGGATCATGACCTGAGCCGAAGGCAGCCGCTTAACAACTGAGCCACTTAACAACTGAGCCACCCAATAGTTAAGTTTTATAACAAAGACCATATGTGTAATTTCACATTATTTCCTTATAAAGTAAATAATAAGCCACATGTATATGTTACAGAAAAAGAGTTTAACAAAATTTATTGACTTTTCCCTTTCAACTTCTTTCCTCTTACTTAGTATATTTTTCCCTGGAAAATGAGAATGGATTAAATCGGTAGGTTTTGCTGATTTCAGCTCCAAATGTGTAGGTAGTCTACCTCTCCAAATGTGTAATTCGGTAGTAGGTATTCAAGAAACATTTTTTTTTAAGATTTTATTTATTTATTTGACAGAAAAACACAGCGAGAGAGGGAACACAAGCAGGGGAAGTGAGAGTGGGAAAAGCAGGCTTCCCGCTGAGCAGAGAGCCCGATGTGGGACTCGATTCCAGGTCTCCGGGATCATGACCTGAGCCAAAGGCAGTCGCTTAACCAACTGAGTCACCCAGGCGCCCCACAAGAAACATTTTTTGAATTAATGTCAAATATATATTTTTAAAAAGGACCAAATTAGGGTGCCTGGGTGGCTCAGTTGGCTAAAGGTCGACCTTCTGTTCAGGTCATGATCCCCGAGTCCCAAAATGGAGCCCTGCATTATCAGGCTCCCTGCTCAGCAGGGAGTCTGCTTCTCTCTCTTCTCCTGCCCCCTGCATGTGCTCAATCTCTAATATATACATTTTTTTTTTAAAGGACCAAATTATCTCAGTAGCAACAAGCGCACCTAGCACTCAGATTCGGGTTTCTAATACCATTCTCCGATTATAGGACTCCTTGGAGAAATGGATAATTTTAGGATTGGAGCAGGAAATATAAATGTGAGTCTGGAGCATCTTGTAGTGTCAGAAAGTGAGGAGCTTCTCAAAAATAAAAAACCCAGAATGATGAGGCTACTTCAAAGGGACACAGGAATCATCTAAAAAAGTTCCTAATGGTCAAAGCTGAAACCATTTACGACAAAATAAATAAAATAATGTTGGATTATAACCTAAAGCATAAAATCAATATCCATGAGTCCATATCAATGTAAATAAATTATTGGTTTAATAAAGAAATAAATGGAGAGAATTGAAAAACCACCAGTGCAGAATTCATGTAGCTACTATGTCTTCAATGAGGTGGAGCATAACTCCTCCTGGGTTTAAGTGCAGTGACGTCCTTCCAAAGAAGACAATATGGAAGGGGAGGGGAAAGAATAACCTAAAGGGGAGAAAGCTGAAAAACACTACCTCAGCCAGGTAATCAAAGTTAACATTAAGTCATACTGAGAAGTGTGATAAGTCATACTGAGAAGCCACATCCTTGCTATGATACTATGAGAACTGCACTATACTTTTGTGTTTTCCTCCCAGAAACTCGTAATACTAATCCAATCATAAGAAAAATATCAGAAAAATCTCAGTTGGGGGACATTCTATAAAAACTGGACCAATATTCCTAGAAAGTGTCTAGGTCATCAAAAACAAGGAGAATCTCTGAAACCGTCAAAGCCAAGAGGAACCTAAGTAGACATGACTACAAATATAATGTGATATCCTGGGTGGGATCCTGGAACAAAAAAGAATATCAGGTAAAAACCAGAGGACTTTAGTTAAAATATTAAAAATATGGACTTTAGCTAATAACATTATGTTCATTGATTGTGGTTAATGTTCTATACTAATATAAAATATTAAGACTAAACAGGGTATAAGGTAATACAGTAACTAGAAAGCTTTTCTCTAAATCTAAATCTGTTCTAAAGTTAAAAAATTAAAACAAGGGGTGGCTCAGTTGGTTGAGCGACTGCCTTCGGCTCAGGTCATGATCCTGATGTGGGATGGAGCCCACATCGGGCTCCCTGCTCGGCGGGAAGCCTGCTTCTCTCTCTCTCACTCCCCCTGCTTGTGTTCCCTCTCTTGCTGTCTCTTTCTCTGTCAAATAAGTAAATAAAAATCTTAAAAAAAATTAAAATTTTTAAAAAATTAATTTGTATTCCTTTATATAATTCAACTGATGGTGAATAGCTGTATCTCTCTCATTCTTAACCTGAAAACCAAAATCCTTTTGTAAAATTCTTTTATACTTTCTCCTTTGCTGAAAATAATTAAAGAAATGTTTAATCACATTATTTCTTCACATACTGATTAGGAATCCTCTTCTTTAGGTTTGTAAAGACATTTTAATTTTTATCCCTTACTTTAATAATCATCAGAAAGAAGATAGAATAAAAAAGAGGAAAAATTTATCTTCAAGAAAGCAAATGCAATCTTAACATTTTACAAGTGGAGCTCAAGTATTTAATCTGCAAACATCTTTGTTAGTGTCTTTGCTATTCAGTCTGAAGACCAAGTTCCTTCTTGCCCCTTTCGATGAGAATGCAGACAGATACCATAGGTCTTTTGGTCATTCTCAGATTATTAGAAGTTCTCTGATACCCTTAGTGAAACAAAAAAGAAACTATCTTATTTCAGTAATTAATTTATTTAGTCCAGTGTAGTGAAAACATCGGTCTTCATCCAAAGTTAAGTTTTCTCCTCTCTGGCAAACTTAAGCCAGGTGCAGGGAGACCCTTGCAGTGAGAAAGGATTAAGAAGAGATTCTTCTCTCCCTCTTTGCTTTGGTTTTTCCCCTTCTCCCCTCTTCCCAGTCTCTGTGCTTTCTGCCTCTTGGAATTGGAACAAAGTGTTGTGCCCATTTTCCGAGACCCCCCAAAGACGACCACCAGAGTCCAGAGTCAAAGCCAAGCGGCAAGGGTCGTTTATTGTCAGGTTCAAACCCGGGCCTCCGTGCGGACGTTTCCGGTCACACTCAGAGACCCCGAGCATACTTTCAGAACAGCTTTTATAGGCAAGGACAAACAAGTTACAGAGAAGTTGGGTGAGATAACATTTTGACCCCCTCACACACACCCACACACATAGGCACATATTCCAGGAACTGAAGCAAGATGCGCAAATGGTTTCTTGACTCAACTGCTCTCATTTGGTAAACACGGCCTTGTAAAGGCATGAATCACCAGGGGGTCTTAGATATGTAGAGGCCTAAATCATCAGGGAGTTTCAGAACTTGTTATGGTGGCCTTGAAGCTAAGCAGGCCCTAACATTCCCCCCTTTACTCCTTCCTAATGAGGAATCTTACTCATTTAGGTGAGAGGCCTCTACATATTTGGGGCCAGAAAGTCCTTCATATTGTTGTCTCAGGACCATTAGCTGCACTGTACTGACCCGGTCTTTTACTAAGGCCATTAGTTTGTTTAGAATACATGGCCCGAAAGTTAAAATGAGTAAAAGGTTGAAAGGGAGGCCTTAAAGCTAAGCAGGCCCTAACATTCCCCCCTTTACTCGTTCATAATGAGGAATCTTACTCATTTAGGTGAGAGGCCCCTATATTCTCGGTGCCAGATCTATATTTTAAACTTAGTAACAGCCAAAAGACCATTTAAATTTATACCATGGCCAATTTTAGTTCCCCAGGAAAGGGTAGGAGAGAGCGTTAATGAGAGCCAATTGCACACAGATGGAAAAATGTTCATAGTTACTTTTAAACATATAAGGAATTCAGAAGCTTTCATATCATTAGGCAACAATAAAAGTAACAACAAAGTTATTGCCTTTTGAGTTTTAGCTTTAGTCCATGGTCAGCAGGGTCCATCGGCGGTGGCGTCCATCTCTGGCGGGGTTGGGGGGCATCCTCATCCTCAGCTCCTTTGTTGTGGCTCGCGTGAATCTAGGTCCTGATGTTTTCTACTTTGACTGCCATCGGGGTGGTCAGGATGACAGTAATAGCCCTTTCCAGCCAGGTTCTAGGTTTCCCACCTGGTGGTGGCACACCCAGACTAAATTTACATAGGGTGTGCCCCATACCCTAAGGAGGGCGAAGGGAAGGAGATTCACCCATCCACCGCCAGTTTCAATTAGAATTAACTATGTCAAGGTTTTTAAGAGTCCGTTTTTTGTTTTTTTGGTTTTTTTTACTTGTCCGGAACTCTGGGCAGGTAGGCACAGTATAACTTCCAATTTGTGCCCATGGCCTTGGCCAGTGCTTGTGAGACTAAACTCACAAATGCAGGGCTGTTATCTGACCCAATTACCAGAGGCAACCCAAACCTAGAGATTATTTCCTCTAGCAGCTTTTTGGCTATTATCCCTGCCATTTCATGTTTGGTGGAGAAAGCCTTTACCCAGCCTGAAAAAGTATCCATAAAAACTAGCATGTACTTGTGTCTACATTTTCCCTATTTCACTTTTGTAAAATCTTTCCAATAAACTCCCTCTCTCTTTCTTTTCCTGTCTGATTCCTTCTGCAGTCTTCACCTGACATTGAGCACATCTATTTACCACATCCTGAGCCATACGCCCTAGGTTGGAGACCTGGAACTGTTTACACACAAGTTCCTCAAGCTTGCACGTCCCTAAATGAGTACTCTGATGGATTTGGCTTACTAGCTTTCCCCCCCAGTCCTCGAGGAAGAACTACTTTTCCTGTCCTGGTTTTAGCCCAATTCCCTTTCTTAGAAATAGTCCCATGTACATGGAGAGTAGCAATGGCACACCTGCCGTCCGTGTAGATGTTGGCGGCCTTATCCTTGGCCATCTGCAGTGCCCTGGTAAGTGCAATCAACTCCACTTTTTGCGCCGAGGTTCCGGGGGGCAGGGCTGCCTTTTAGAGCTCCTGCTCAGGAGAGACCCTCACAGCCTCTGCATACCTTTTTCCATGGGCTACATAGCTGCTTCTTTCTGTAGCACCTCCAGGGACCGGAAAGTCACTTTCAGTTCCTTGAAGAGAAGGGTCTGACACCCAGTTACTCGGGCCTTTGTCCTTGACCAGGGAGGGCTGTAGCAGCAACTGTCCAGATGAGCTGGCCCTGGAATCCTTCCTGTGGGTCAGACCGCTCAAAGTAAAGAAGGGCTGAGACTCCCTTGCCAGAGGTATGCAGAAAACACATCCTGGAGATCTAGGATGGTAGACTCAGTTCTCTTGGGGCCCAGGAGGGAGAGTAAGGTATAGGGGTTAGGCACAGTCAGATGGATATGTTCTGATCTCTTGTTTTGCTCCCCAGGGGAGGGAGTACTGTCACTTTTTCTGCTCATCAGGTTGCCTCAAAGCCTTTTTGTTTTTTGGGGTTTTTTTGATGCCATTTGCCCCTTGTACCCAGGGTTCGGGGTGGGGTTCCGAACCATGGCCTCGCCCTTTTCAGTCTTAGGTGGCCAGCATTGCCGTTTTCTTCTTAGGGCATTCCCTGGCCCAGTGTCCTTTTTCCTTGCAGTAAGCACACTGTTTTAAATCTAAGTCTTAGCTTTTGCTTTTCACGTGTTTAAGCTTTTCTTTCCATTGACCATCTTCTACTTGCCTTTGACCATCTCCTACTTGCCTCTGACCATCTCCTCTCCTACTTGCCTCTGACCATCTCCTACTTGCCTCTGACCATCTCCTACTTGCCTCTGACCATCTCCTACTTGCCTCTGACCATCTCCTATTTGCCTTTGACCATCTCCTACTTGCATCTGACCATCTTCTACTTGCCTCTGACCATTTTCTACTTGCCTCTGACCATCTTCTACTTGCCTCTGACCATCTCCTACTTGCCTCTGACCATCTCCTACTTGCCTCTGACCATCTCCTACTTGCCTCTCACCATCTTCTACTTGCCTCTCACCATTTTTTACTATTTTTTTAGTCCTGTCTTTTATCCCCCTGTTGTTGACTACCTCTTCTGCTATACTTACTAATTCAGCCAAGTTTTCCTTCTGTCTGAGGCTGACTGGCTAGTAAAGGCTAGGTTAATTTCTCTCTGGTTTTTGGGTGCCTCAGGATCAATTGGGCTGTACATTTTATAGGCTTTAATAAGTCTTTCCACAAAAGCCCCTGGGGACTCATTTTTACTTTGAGTCATTACACCAATCTTAGATAAACTTATGGGCCATCTTAGAGCAGCCGGGAGTCCCCCCAACAGAGCCTGGTGGTAGAAATGGAGACTCTCCCTACCTTTACATGAAGAATTTTTTTGCAGATGAAACCCATTTTGCAAGATAAACACAATTGTAAAAACTCAGAAACAGACATTGTCAATGATCCAATTTGAGAGTTACCACAATAGGATTGATAAGGAAGCTTAGTTATTCTGACACACAACATTTCAGTAGTCAACAGTTAATGATGATCTTGTACTGGTACATTAAAACTTTAGGTAGGATGCATTACTTTCAGAATAGTTATA
This sequence comes from Spilogale gracilis, assembly GCA_004023965.1. Lineage (NCBI taxonomy): Eukaryota > Metazoa > Chordata > Mammalia > Carnivora > Mephitidae > Spilogale > Spilogale gracilis. The sequence goes on from PITA01001104.1 coordinate 63,770, forward strand.
GCTCTCATTTAAATGTAACCCGAAACTTTTCATTTATTTAACAGTACTTCCCAAGCTACTTAGTAAACCAAATAAAAGGCCTAATAAATTAAGAAGACTTCATTTATGATTTAAATCTTGGGAAGTATGGTAAAACATTACAGTTTTAGAGCACAAGCCTAAATAGGATTAAATGTAATTCACAGAAACTGGTTTCTCCTGGCAGGCAGAGAGAAAGCAACTGTTTACATTTTTTTTTCTTTTTTTTTTATCAAGAGCAGACCTTGCCCTTTGAACAAAGAGAAGGCAGAGTTTTAATTTTATTTTTTTAAAACCCATTCATTTCAACCTAGGTCCATACCGACCACATTTAAAATTCCATTCCAAAGTTTTCCCTCCACAAACCTTTTTTACAACCTTTTTTTTTGCATTTGGATTTTGTCCCACACCAATTTTTTTTCCTCCCATAGTGAATGGTGTCACAGACAAAAGGGTGGGGCACTCTCAGATGCTGTCCTGCTCACGCCCCTCGCGGGAACTTTGGGGCATCTTAGCTAAGGTCTATCCGTATAAACCCCGGACCAGGTTACCCCCGTGGGGGTAAATGACCGTTATGCCATATGATGCCCCACGAGACTCAGGGTGCAGCCCACTCAGACTCCGTAGCCGAAGCGGTGGAGCCGTACAGACACATTCACACGCTCAGGCATTCTTCACATTCAGACAGGTTGGACACCCCCCTTGGTGCCCCTGACTAATGGGGGGTAATCAGGCCCCCTTTAACTGCCTAGGCTAAGGGACTCGAACCCCCACAGGTAGATAACTCCAGATAGGGACGTCCAGTCCGTCCCGGTGAGAACTTCTAAGTTCTCCAGAGAGAGGTGGCCAATCCTCCTTCCATGGTCCTTTTAGTTAAACCTCGGTATCCTGGTCATCAGTTCTCCTTGAGGGGGGGTCTTATCCTGGATGAGAAGCCCCCAAATGTTAAGGTCTGGTGTCGACCGCCTCCCCAAAGAGAAACTGAGGACGCTCAAGATAATGCAAATCACACAGCAAGGTTTATTTCTAGCTAGCTAGGGTCCAAGCATCTGCCTGGCGCAGCAGGTTTCAGCAAGGACCCCGAATGCAAGGGTCTAGGGGTTTAAATGCATTTTCACACAGTAATTTTCTTGGTCGGGTGAATCTGAAAGTGAAACAGGTAAGGAAACACAATTCGCAGGCGCAGGGAACACAGGACACAGAAACACAATTCACAGGCACAGGCAACACAGAACACAGAACACAGAATTCATAGGCGCGCCTTAGTCGACTCAAACGGCTAACCAGACAGACTATTGCCCCCCAGACAGACAGCCGACTCAAACGGCTAACCAGACGGGCTGTTGCCCCCAGATGGACAGTTGCCCCCAGACAGACAGCCGACTCGAACAGCTAACCAGACGGGCTGGGCAAACAGCCCTAGACGGAGTCAAGAGGACGTCTCCTACTGGCCCCACTGGTGGCCCTATAGCACGTCCACCAGGACCATTTGCCAGTTTCAGATTCAGACCTCAGAAAACAGATGCAGAACATGGATCTGAGAGATGACAGACAACACAGAGACAGAGACAGAGACAGAGCCAGCTCACTTACGGATCAGTTTTTAGCGACCCGTTGACTAGGCATCTGATGGGTCTGGGGGGGTTATCCCGGACGAGCCCCCAGATGTTGTGCCCATTTTCCGAGACCCCCCCAAAGACGACCACCAGAGTCCAGAGTCAAAGCCAAGCGGCAAGGGTCGTTTATTGTCAGGTTCAAACCCGGGCCTCCGTGCGGACGTTACCGGTCACGCTCAGAGACCCCGAGCACACTTTCAGCACAGCTTTTATAGGCAAGGACAAATAAGTTACAGAGAAGTTGGGTGAGATAACATTTTGACCCCCTCACACACACCCACACACATACGCACATATTCCAGGAACTGAAGCAAGATGCACAAATGGTTCCTTGACTTAACTGCTCTCATTTGGTAAACACGGCCTTGTAAAGGCATGAATCACCAGGGGGTCTTAGATATGTAGAGGCCTAAATCATCAGGGAGTTTCAGAACTTGTTATGGTGGCCTTGAAGCTAAGCAGTGCCTAACAAAAGGAGAGAGAGGAGAACAACTGGCCAACAAAGACATGGCTAGAGTGGTCCTGTCTGGGACAGGGACTCTCTGGGCCTTATTTAAATCTAGTTCAGTGTCAGAGGGCACTTTCAGGGATCCAGTTTGAGGTCATAATATTTCTGAAGCTTCCTTGTTTACCACTTTCTTGATTTAAAAAAATGTATCTCTACTTTAATTGCTAATGTCCTTCCTCAGCACTGTACCTCCTGTGGGACCTTCCAGCTCCTACCTGCTAAGGCCTTCTCACCCCATAGGCAGGTATCCTGAACTACATGTAAGAAAAGTCATCCCCTATCTCTTATTTATGGGCCTACACCTGGCCCAAGGGGGCACTCATACATCTCTGGCTCCAGTAAGCTCTGGTACCTTACATTGCACCAGTGCAATTCTCTCATTCACTTGCCATGCTCTTAAAGTGGCCTTCCAGGGTCCTACTTCCTTTAGATTTCTTCATGTATGAGTCAGACAGCAGCAGTGCCTGGGTTGATCAAGCTCCCAAGGGTCTTGGGAACCTGCTGAACCTCCTTTCTCTAAGCTTAGAGTTAGGAATAGGTCCCCCTTCCTTATGCTTACTAGGGGGAGAGGTGTCAAAAGTTAGGATCACAGGACACTAACAGTTCTCTCCTCAAATTCTCTCCAACGCTTAAATCCTTTTCTATTATCATAATTTTTTTAAAGGCTGTCCATCTAGGGGTTGAAAATACTGTTTTTTTGACCACACCCCCTTTGGAAGTCTTCCTGGTGGTTAGGCACTTCACTACGCATTGTATGTTATTTGCCTTGGGGCCTTGGCCAAAACCAAGATTCGAGTAGTTCTTTCTGTGCACGCCCTCATGAAAGGAGATAAACATGACCACAGAATACCAGGCATAAACACTATGAAATCTGGATCACAGTGAAAGAGGAAGTTAAGATATAACCCTAAGTGGGGAATCAAATTTCCTAATCATAAGTAGCACAATTCTAAAGAAGCCTAGCCAATTGTCCTTTCATCAGATCAAGTTGTAGGGATGTGGTTCTCCAAAGAAGAAATGAAAAGTCTTTGGAGAGATCCAGATTCACAGAAACAAACAGCAGAGGAGGGAAAACTAAAGGAATAATTATACTCTCAAAGCATTTCAACTGTTCACAGCCAAGCCTCAAGATGAAATCTTTTGTGTTTTAACTAGCAATATAGAAGCAACCCAAATGTTAATAATCATCATAACTAACATAGTCTTTATTATGTGACAGGGGTTTCTCTAAGTGAATTTACTTGTATCAACTCACTCAACCCTCATAGCAACACTATGAGAAGGCATTGTTATCAGCTGAGTCACAGAGACAGTAAGCAGTTTACACAAGGTTGTCCAGCAAGCAAATGTTAGAGCTGAGATTTTTAATCATGCAGTCAGGCCCCAAAGACTATTCTTTTTTTTTTTTTTTAAGATAAAGCTGAGATTTTTTTAATCAGGCAGTCAGGCCCCAAAGACTATTCTTTTTTTTTTTTTTTTTTAAGATTTTATTTATTTATTTGGCAGAGAGAAACACAGCTAGAGAGGGAACACAAGCAGAGGGACTGAGAGAGGGAGAAGCAGGCTTCCCGCCGAGCAGGGAGCCCGATGCTGGGCTCCATCCCGGGTCCCCAGGATCATGACCTGAGCCGAAGGCAGTCGCCTAGGCACACAACCCACCCCCCGCCCCCGCAAAGACTATTCTTAATCCTGACTCTAATGTTATGGCTCTTTGAGATAGCAGTAATTTGATCAACTGATTTTATTTTTTATAAATTCCTCCACTGATAGTATATAGCCATTAAATTTTAAGTAAACAAAACCAAAGCCAGTAGTTCTGGAGTTCTTGACACTATCATCAGTATTCTAGAAGAATACAAATACGGGTAAGACATAGCCTCTGTCCTCAAAGAACTTAGATCTGGATTGAAAGTCAGTGACGGGGTGGTGCCTAGGTGGCTCAGTTGGTTAAGCGACTGCCTTTGGCTCAGGTCATGATCCCGGAGACCCAGGATTGAGTCCCACATCGGGCTCCCTGCTTGGCAGAAAGTCTGCTTCTTCCTCTCTCACTCCCCCTGCTTGTGTTCCCTCTCTGGCTGTGTTTCTCTCTGTAAAAAAAAAAAAAAAAAAAAAAATCTTAAAAAAAAAAAAGAAAGACAGTGATGGCTAAGAAAGAATAGATGTGCCTTGATCTCCACTGTAGTGTGAGGTTTCTTTTTAACTTGCACAAGGTTTTATAAGTACGTGTGAAAATCTCCAGGGTGCCGTAACATGGTGAAGTGTACACCGCTTGTCTAGTGCTCACACATAGCAGGTGCTCACTCAGTGTCCATTGACTGAATAAGTGAGTGCATGCAGTTCAGAGGAAAGAAGAACAACACTCATTTGGGGCTATTTTGGAAAGATTTCATGGGATTTAACTGTGCACATTTCCTTTAATCTTCCTAGTGCTACAAAGAAGCTGTTGTGATCTTCATTCTCTATGAGGATATTGAAGCACAGATTGCTTTAATACCTTTCCCAAGTTTACATGAGTTTGAGGCAGCAGAACTGAGATTCACCCTGCACCTGTGTGAGGCCCAGTCTTTTTGTCCACCGTGCTGCCCTGTGGGCGGGAGGGAGGCCAGCTTTGGGAAAGGGGGCAATAGCAGCAAAGTAAGGGTGGACTTGAAGGGCTGAGCAGGTTTGCAAGAGCCTTGGGGCTGAGCATGCATGGAGATCAGGAGCAGTGAGAGGGCAATGAGGTCCCACGGGCAGGTGGGGCCTGTGGCAGCCAGACTGAGGACTTGACATTGTGAACTGCAGGGAGCCACTGAAGGTGTGTGGGCAGGCGGCCCCATGGATCTAGAAGACATCCCCTGGATAAAGTGGAGAATCCATCCAAGAGAGAGAAATAAGAGGCAAGAGAAGGCTACTTCAAATAGCTTCATTCTCATAGTGAACACTAACATCATTAAAGAAAAAAGCAGCAGTAGCATCTCAGTAATAGTTCAGCTGTTCAAAGTCTAAAAGGCAAATGATAAATGCATTATAAAGATGAGTATTTGACAAAAGCAACAGGAATCTCTAGTGTTAAGTCGGAGGCTGCAGCATAGTAAATACTTGCTCTGTTCTGAGGTGGGACAGTGACTCATACATATATGTCTTTGAGAATTGTTATAGAAATATGGAAGGGGAGCACAATTAGAATTTTCTAGAATTGTCATTTAGAAACAGCAACATGGTAACAGTAATTTGCCCCTTGTTCTCTATTTGTACATGGGTCAGCATTTGGGGTTCAAGTTAACAGTGAAGGAACAGATTGCAGTTCTGACAATGGGGACCAAGGCAGAACTTCGCATTTCTGGTTATATCCAGCAAGTGTGTCCACATGTGTGTTTCTGTTTTCTGCCCTCCTCAAGTGTCCCTGAGGACAAAGCTGAGCCCTGCATTTCCTGTGTATCCTTCTGGGCTGGAGGCACAGCAAGAGCTTAATAAATGCTTCTTCAAAGGGGATAATAAACCACAGACAAAAAAGAAGTTAACAGTTAAAAGGACAGTATGACATTTCAGAACATGAGTAACATTTACATAAAAGGGGTCTTATCCTCTCCTTGTCAGAAAATTGTCCCCAAACTGTCACTTAAATATGACTAGGATACTCAGAGGCAAGAACCCTTAATGGCTTGGACTGTGGGAGAAATACAAATCTCCTGCCCCCCTTTCCAAAACAGGCACACTTTGGGGGTGGGAAGGGTGAGGGGAGACAATGAGAAAAAAATAGAAAGGGTGAGACTTCTTTTCCTTCTTTACATGGTGCCCAAGTTGACTAAAGCAGAGGAAGGAGGTGTTGGCAACCTCATTCCAGATGCATGGACTGTTTAGCTAGGGGTCTCTTACCAGTGCTCAGAAACTTCCTACGCATAGTTCTAGAGAGAGATTCATCACACAAATCTGGGACTTTTCCAATATCACATAAATTGTTAAATTCCTTCCCAAATATGCCCACATATCATCTGTCTTCCAGTTGGACACTATTTTTTGTAAGTTACGTTGCCAATAAATGGTTTTCATATATATTTACAGAAACATTTTCTGAAAGTGCCTGATGTCTTTGAATATTGTTTATTTTAGCAAATATTCATTGAGCGCCTGATTTCTGCCAAGTACTGTGCCAGGTGTTGAGACACAAAAATATTCAGACTCAGTCCCTAGGGGGCGACTGACACATATCAGATAAAGATTCAACAACATGGCAAGCACAGTAATTGTGATTTTCACAGATAATCATAAGGGTAATCAGGAGAAAACCCTAACCTGATCTGAGTGGACTCAGGGAGAGGGGAGGTCAGGGAAGTTTTCTAGAGCTCACAATGCTTGAATAGATTTTTTAAATGGTGGAGTCATTAAAAAAAAAAAAGTAAATAAAAGGAGATGAGAGTGGAATTGTATTATGAGCAGAAAGAAGATCATAAGATTAGCATGAATGTATGAAATGGCATGGCATATATGCCAAAATACATGTATTTCAGGGGTGCTGGGACCATAATCCTTGGGCAAGGAGCAGAAAGAGTTGGAATCAGAGGCAAGTTAAGCCACACACAAAATCTTAAGAGTCTTGCTTATGGGCTGGGACTTTATCCCATTAGGGGTAGACAAAGAGCCAATGAGGACTTTCAAACAGGTTAATGATATGGTCCAATTGGTTTTTAAATAAGTCCCTGTAGCATTATCAATGCGTGGGATGCTTGAAGAGGATGAGAATGAAGACAGAGAGATTAGCTCCTCAATAGTGGTTGAAGCTACACAGGATGTAGGCAGTGAGTAAAGGGCTAGACAAAAGGAGACAAAAAAAGAAAAGAAAAAGAAAAAGCACTGGAAACTGGTGATTAAATTGATAATGAGGTAAGGGAGAGGGAAAAGTCAAGACTTCAAAGTGGACGCTAACTAAAACCAAGACTACAAAAGGGAGGAGAGAAGGGTGTTGAGCTGAATAATTAACATGTGTTGGAGGTGCCTATGGGACATCTGAATGGATATATCCTGCAGAGAGCCAGAAAATGTATATGAAGTGTGAAGCAGATTCCAGGCTGGAGATACAATCTGGAGTCCATTAACCACTTTTGCTTGCAATCCACCATAAATATTCTGCTTGCAAATGCTGTGCCAATTCACTCTTCTTAGTTGGAAAATGGCATTGACTAGCTCACACAGCAGTCATACTTAGTTCTCTTGGGGTTTTGTGAGACTGTGATACTCTTAACTAACATAAATTCTGAAAGAAATGCCCATTGATAAAGAAAAAAATAACCTCATGCACTCATTAGAAGAGAGCCTGAAGATGTAATTATTATGGAGCTGTCTCTATTTCTCTAAACCTCAGTGTCGAATGGGGCTAATCATGATTTTACTGACTACTTAGCTGGATGTTGATAGAATTAAGGGAAATAATGCAATCTCAAAGAGTAAAAAGGCTTTTACTGTCAAGAGACTTGAAAAATACCAAGCTGTTTCATAGTTTTGGCTTAGGCATCTAGCTACTTACAAGTCCTTAATTTCTTTCATAGAAAACTTGAGAATATTATATCAAAGAAACTGAAACTAGGAAAAGAATTAAATCTGCAGCAGCCTTTTGTCATGTATTCAGAAGCCCAAACTTCTTTAGCCATTGACTGTGTTCTCTGGGAATCTCCATTAAGTCATCAGTGACACTGGATCTAGAACTCCAAATAGAGTCTAGTTTCTGTAACATTGGAGCATTTACTAATTTAATTGTAAGGGCAAAGTGCCAGGGGCTAAAAGGATTTGAAAGATAGGAAAAAGAATCCTTGGATAAACTGCCGGACTTAAAATATGAACAATTGTTATTACCAAGAATATGAGAGATGCAAACCTAGGAAAAACCACCTTTGTCATTGGGGATGTGGTGACATTGTTGTTCAATATTAAAGCTACATGGAATGAAGTTAACATTCCCTTGGTTTCTACTCAATCTCATCATACATATCACCCAACTTGGTACTTCACAAAACGCCCTCACTAATTTTCTCTAGTTTTCCATGGAGTCAATAGAGTTTTTATTTCTTTATTTCATTTGTGTGTTTATTTTATATATCCAGTCACTAGTATGCCTTCTTTGTTTTTTCTGCATTTGTGTTGTGTTGGCTCCCATTTAAGCTGCCCTTAGAGTGTTTCACAAAGTGTCCTACAGAAGGATCTCTCCTTGCAGAACAAGGATGAGTGAGACAGGATTTTGTGGTCAAGTAAAAATGGGAAATACAGTATTCTGCATTTTCCTCTTAGAGATTCAAAATGAATACGAGCAGACTAAAGGCCCTGCAAACCAAAAACTGCTTAACCTTTTAATTCTAGCTTTAAATTTATTTGGTCACAGACTCTTTCTCTTAGAACAGTTTTTAACTGCCTCAGAAACCAGTGGATCTACTGTGGGAAATAACCTCAGAGGATGGAAACCTTACAGTAAAGGTTAATAAATGGGAACTAGATCAATTGTAATGCTGTCTGTTCTTCTGTGTGTATCTAGAGACCAGAGGAATGATAATAAGGAAACCTGAGCCTCATCCCTGAATGTGTGACATTAAGTATATTATTTTACTTCTCTTTTCCTCACAGGGTAATGTTGTGACTACAGTGAGTCAATACATATTCAAGTATTCTGGGAAATAACAGATGTTATTTATTAAGTGCTCACTGTGTGCCAGTATGCTAAACACTTTAAAACATCACTTTTAAAAATTCTCATGATGACACATAAGAACCGAAGTTTGCATGGCTTCTATTCTTGGTAATAGTGATTGTTCATATTTTAAGTCTAGCAGCTTATCTAATTATCCGTTTTCCTGTCTGCCAAATCCCTTTAACCCCTGGCATCCTTATTAGTGTAAATGTATAGATTTAAAAACTGAGGCTTACGGAGGGAAGTAACAAACCAAAAGTCAACCAGCTAGAAAATGCTCCAGGAGTTTATTATTTTATTTTATTTTATTATTTTATTTTATTTTATTTTTTATTTAAATTCCTGTTAGTTAACATACAGTGTAATATTAATTTTAAGTGCACAATGCAGTGATTCAACACTTCCCTGCAACACCCAGTGCTCATCATGACAAGTGCCTTTCTAAATCGCATCGCTATTTAACCCATCCCTCCACTCACCTCCCTTTGGTAAGGATCAGGTTGTTCTCTATAGTCAAAAGTTTGTTTCTTGGTTTGCCTCTCTCTTTTTCCCCCTATGATAATTTTCTTTGTTTCTTAAATTCCAGATATGAGTGAAATAATATGGTATTTGTCTTTCTCTGATGGTCTTATTTCACTAAGCATAATAGTCTAGCTCCATCCATGTCCTTGCAAATGGCAAGATTTCATTTCTTTTCTATGGCTGAGTAATAATATTCCATCGTATGTATGCCATATCTTCTTTATCCATTTATCAATGGACATTTGGGCTCATTCCATAATTTGGCTATTGTGCATAATGCTGCTATAAACATTGAGGTGAAAATGCACCAGGAGTTTAAACCCAGTCTGTTCAACTCCAGAACATAAGCTCGTAACCACTATTGATATCCAGGCTTGTGGCTCAGGAAAAAGGCAACATAATGATTTTGGTATTCCATATATTTCAATATGAACTCCCTCCATGAAATAACTTATCATTTAAAAATATGTTTTACCTCAATGAGGGAGAGAAGAGCAAGATTTTGTCTGCCAGCTGACTGTCTGCTTTCCACCTTGTTTCGGGAGCAGTTGGTGCTGAGTGGAGGAGGTGCAGGGTGGGGTTGGAGAGTTAGCCATGGCAATGATGTTACAGACCTAAGATGCCACCATGTTCCCAACAATAAATGAGCAGCACATCAACACTGGTGCTGAAATTTGTGAGAGAAACACATTGCTTAAGAAAGCCCAATAAAATATAGATGTTCATTACAAAGGTGAAGCTATTTTTCATCATCCCATGATCACTGGCCAACAGGGACCATAAGCGATGATTCAGAGCATCCCATCTCTCTCTGCCACACCAAAGCCGCCATTGTGAGGGTGAGGCCAAAAGGGGATTTGTTCTAGCAGTGAAAGTGGAGCAGGGAAGAATGACAGAATTGTTTTTTCAGTCATTCAAATAGTATTTGTTAAATATCTACTGTTCAAGGCTTTAGGAGTACTGCAGAAAAAAATCAAGTCATGGAATTTATAATTTTTGATGGATTATTTGTCTCAACAATAGGCTCAGTGCATCTAATGAATCCATTAACCATCATGGGACTTGCCCCTATTCCTCTGAGAGGAATATAGATTCTCTTTGGCTCTTTGACTTGGTGCTTGGCACATGGCATGCTTTGGCTAATGGAATCTGAGCACATGTGATGGTCACATCTGAGCAGAATTTTTAAATGAGATTGCGTGATTTGTCTCTGCCCCCCTTATATTCCTGCCCTTTACCATAAGCGCAATTTTTTCATAGAGAAGGAATGTTTTTTCAACTTGACTCCTGAAATGGAAGCAAGACTAACTGAGCTTGGGTGTGCTCAGGAGAGCATGAAGAGCTGCCGCCTACCCATAGCCATCATGCGACATGAGCAAGGGAAAAATGTTTGTTGTTGCAAGCCACTGAAATATTGAGGTCATTTGTCACTACAGCAAAAACTGACTGATACACCTACTATTCTGGGATACAACAATATGTGAATATATAATGTGCTGGGTAGTAAAAATTCTGTGCAAAAATTTAAACAGAATAAAGTGAATAGTAACAGTTTGGAGATGGAGTTTCCTATTTTATTAAAGTAGTTGGGTGAAGGCTTCTCTAGCAGTTGCCTCTGATCAGAGACCTGAAGGAAAAGAGGCCAGGAAACATGCATATATCTATAAGAAAAGTATTTTAGCGAAAGGGAACATCAAGAACAAAAGCTCTTCTAGGATGGCAAATATAGAGGGTGCATGTAGTTGAATAATTTTCCAATGTAACAGGCTACCCAATTGTTGATTATTTAGAGTATCTGTAAATGTGAAATCATGTGTGAAGACATTATAGGATTATAGGACCTTATTTCTGGAAAGATCTTGGAGATCATAATTTAATATCCTCATTTTGTAGAGAAAGAAATTAAAACTCAGAGAAGGAAAGAGATTTGCCTAAAACCACACAAGGAGAAAGATCTTGCATTAGATTTTCCTACCTAAAACCTAAGAGCATGCATGCATGATAAAACCCCACAGCCTGGCAATTGACCCATCAAGCGACAGAATGGGCAAGGATTGAGAGGAAGTAGGTGATGTTCCCTGTACCATTATCTGATTGACTAACAACAAACTTAATCCCCCAAGACAAAGTTGTGTTGGACTCAGGTGTCACCACTGACCTAACCATAGCTATTTTCAAGGTAACTGCACTTTTAAATGATTGAGCCATCCCCAAATATATTTGATGAGTTAGACTCCCTTATTCTGTTATCAAATATATTTCTAGAGACTCAACATATACAATTATTTCATAAAGGCACTAGAAAACATATTGTTGATTAAAAAATAATCATACAATGAACAGGCTTTTAAAATATGATACAAAACCGTAAATCATAAAAGAAGCATTGATATATTTCATGACAGAAATTTTAAACTTTTGTATCAAAATAAATTATAGCAAAAGCAAAAATAAAGTATGGGAAAAACATTTACAACTCACTTGACAGAAAAAAGCTACTTTAACATTTAAAAAATGTAAATTAAGGTTAAAAATAACTCAATAAAGTAAAGGGACAAGGGATATGAATAGAAATTTCATAGAAAAAGAAGTAAAAGTCTCCAACAGCCAAAAAATGTTCACTTACTCCCAAAACAACAACAAAAAATTAGAACATAAAAAAATAAAAAAAAATTTAAGTCTCAAAGGCAAAACTTAAAAGTGTGAAGACTCACTGTTGGAGAGACTGCAGGTACCCAGACACCTTCACACATTGCTGGCTGGAGAAGCCAGCGGCAGAATCATTTTGGAGAAACCCTCGGCAATATCCACAATAACATAAAATATGTCTTCTTGTGACCCAGCTCCTCCACACATAAGAAAATGAACCTGAGGGGTGCCTGGGTGGCTTAGTGATTTGCCTCTTTTGACTCTTGCATCAAGCATTTGACTCTTGGTTGCAGGTGATGTTGTGTTCTCAGAGTCATGAGATGGAACCCCATTCTGGGTTCTGTGCTGGTGTGGAACCTGCTCAGGATTCTCTCTTCCTCTCTCTTTGCCCCTCCCCCGCCTCTCTCTCTTTAAACAAACAAAAAAAAGTGTGAGCCTGAATATTCATTCTTTGAGAAAATATTTATTGAGTACCTACTATGTACCAAGTTGTGTGCTAAAAGCCAGGGATGGAAGAGGAACAGAAAGGAGTGGTAAGAATTGTGGTAGGATGAGTGCTCATCATGCAAGGACACTATCGGCACTTTGCGATGGCATAACACAACATACTCTGACATAGAAATGAAATCTGATATTAGTTTTAAGATTGTGGCCAAATTAAGGAGGTAACCTTGCACACCCGTAGTTTTTCTCTGAATTAAATTAAAACATCTGGATTTGAATAGATGTTATGTAGGATTCTATTGACTCCTGGAATATTTTGATTTAAAAATCCGCTCTGAGGTTTAAGGCAGACCCATATTTAGGGAAGAGGGGAGTGTGGCCTTGCTGTAACCCAAAACTCCTCAGATTTATGGAGCTCAGCATCTTAAAATGGAGTCCTTTCTTGATGATATTCTTAGAGCATAAATTGTACTTGTTGATAAATAAAATATCACCTATAGTTAAAAATATATATTGAATGGAGCACAAAAAAGACATCTATTCTTGAAATATGCATTAGAAATTTCCTATTTGCTGTTAAGGCCTGTTTCACTGCCCTTAGCCATTGCCCTTAATGAGTCTGACTCCTCTGTGGTGAGGATTATGTCCCTGGAAACCTTTCAGAAGTGCCAGGCTAGTCATGTTGCTAGCGATTGGCCGCAGAGTTTTATGTTGACCTTTAAGCGTCATTTTTTAAAAGTTGATTCTGGCTAATTTTGCCCCTGGGTTTGAGTTCCTCGGGAAGAGACTTCTAGCATCTGTTCACAGCATAACCATTATTCCAAAGTGTTCCCATCCATGGAACAAAGTATATCTTGCCATTTGGCCAGCAGATGGTCATAGTGCTTAGGAAGCAACGTTTTTCCACATCATTTTGTTCCTCTCATCTTTATAGCCCTGATATTCTCCTTGTCAGGCAAATATCCTAGAATTTTGACCTTTATAACAAGCCAGGACCCTGCACAGTCCACAGGGCCTCTATACAAGTTGTTGTTGTTGTTGTTTTTATGCCCATTTAATTTTTCATATCTCTTTTTTTAATACAAAATTTCCCCTCTGTAGAGTAAGCTATATCCCCAGTGGTGAGATTTCTTGTTCCTTTAATTAGGATTCAAAAACCTTCCCCATCTATTAGAATTATTTCTTTTTGACAGTAAACTTTTCTTTCTATTACAGCAAGGAACTGGTCAAGGAAATGAAAAAGCAGAAGAGCTGCTCTTTCGGGTAGCAGCTATAAAAATTTACTATTACCTTTGAGGTCTTAAAGGTAACTGTCCAAACCCAAATTTCTCACAAACTCTCAGAACTCTGTAGAACTTTATTTCAAAAATGCAATTGAAATATAAAAAGAAAGTTAAACTAGTTGTATTTACCATTAACTAGAATTTTAAACCCTTCATATTACAAAACAAAATGCATAGAGGAAAAAGTCATTAAATACAAATGTATAGTTTAATAAATTATTGTCAAGGGGCATGAAAGGTCTGAGATTTTATCTGACTTGCAAGTTAACAGTTTAGTCTGCCTTAGTTTTGCAGATGGTGCTAGAAGTCCAGAGACTCCTGGGTCAGAGACAAAGGACTTTATTACCTGGGTACAATGGACAACAAGAATCTTATGGCTTCCCCTTTCCATGGGGCTAATGTGGAATGATCCGGAGGGATGCTGGCCACATGGGGGGTTTGCATCAACACTGAGAAACTTAAAGCTTAAGATACCTCATCCTCGGTCTGCTTGTCTGTCTTGGGAAATTTTATCCTTGTTATACCAGACAGCAAACAAACTTGCCCTCTGGTCCAGAGGGAGACACTGTCTTCATTTTCCAAAGGAATTCTCTACATGACTATTTCTGAAGGTAAAGTCTGGGGCAAAATCTGCCAATTCTTCCATTCTCAAGACATGTATAAATGTGAGAGACCCATAGAGAATTGTCTCCAAGGAATTTTTACAAGGCAGTCACTCAGTTAAGCATCACCGCAGGTGAAGAAATTGAATATGGACAGCATGCTAGCAGCCTCTCGCTTGCTCTTTTTAACACAACCTCACTCTCTCCACTAAAAGTAACCTTGACTTTTACAATAACTACTGCTTTGCTTTTCTTTATAGTACGCTGTGAAAGGAAGAAGCAGACACAAAAGAATTATGAAGAGAAAAGGATTTTTATTTACAAACTTTGCTTACCAAATTTAAAAAATGCATCAGGAAGATGGAGAAGACCCAGTGTTGCATGGTGACAGATGGTGATTTCACTTATTGTGGTGAGCATTGAGTAATGTATGGAATGGTTGGATCAATATGCTATACATCTGAAACTAATATAACATTGTATAATAATTATATGTCAGTTTAAAAAATAAAATCAAATAGTGATCAAAACTAAACAAAAACAAACAGTTAAAAAAGGGAAAAATCTAAAGTTACTAAGGTTTCTAAATTTATATTCAACTTCTTCAGGGTGGAAAACAACAATTTTCTTATAGGATATGTATCACCATTTTTTAAGATTTACTTACTTATTTGAGAGAGAGAGTGGGGGGGGGGAGGCAAAGGGAGGAAATCATCAAGCAGACTCCCTGCTAAGCTCAGAGCCCAAGGTGGAGCCTGATCTTATGATCCATGAGATCATAATCTGAACCAAAACCTAGAGTTGGACAGTCAGTCAACTGACCCACCCAGGCACACCATGTAACAGCATTTTAAAAATTCAGAGATATTATTTGATTAGAGAGTTAATAACTTACAGAAAATGGCTCACTAGACAGGGTGGACCCTGTTGGTTTTTTGTTTTGTTTAGAGTTTTTGTGGGGTGAGGGATTAATCACCGGCTACAGTTTTTTTTATTTTGTTTTATTTTTTGTTGTCATAATTTTACTTTTTTGATTTAATTTTGATTTTTTAAATTCCAGTATAATTAACATACAGTGTTATATTAGTTTCAGGTGTATAACATAGTGATTCAACACTTCCACACAAAACCTGGTGCTCATCACAACAAGTATACTCCTTAAACCCCATCACCCGTTTCACTCCTCCCCCTGCAACTTTCCCTCTGGTAACCATTAGTTTGTTCTCAGTAGTTAAGAGCCTTTCGCTCTCTTTTTTCCCTTTGCTCTTTTGTTTTGTTTCTTAAATTCTACATATGAGTGAGATCATATGGTATTTGTCTTTCTCTGACTAAGATGCAGTGTTGTTGTTTTTTTTTTTCCTGACTCTGGGATGTGATATGCAGATTTTAACTTGGAATAAAACCTGGGCTAGGTGTCACTTTTGGGCTTGCAGTCCCTCCTTGTGGTCACTCTTATCCCAAAGACATGGATTTGGCCACATATATCTTGTTTTGTTTTGTTTCTAAGCTGTTTTCTGATTCAGTATCATTTATTTGCTTTTATTCATCTGATCAATTTTATTTACATAGATATAACAGGAAGTACTAATATCACATAGAACTTCTTATTTTCTGGTTTCCAGAAATAGAGCCACGAAATACTAAGGCTTGAGAGTTAACTCCTGTCTGGGAACTTGGTAAAACGCCTGGGGTCATACTTTTGATCACTTTCATGTGGCAGTATTTCCATGACTCTTATCAACTCAGTTCATTTACTTCAAAGGTAGGAGCCCCAAATTTGCAATTCTCCTCTATCCAGATTCTGCATGGACTATGTAAATTACAGAGGCATTTTCAAGTTTGTCAGTGTCCCTGTGCCAGGATTGATACTGTTCACTACCTGTAAAACTGAGATTCTTTAAGCAAAGTTATTGCTGGTCCCAGGTTGGGTTCCTGGAAGGACATTGTGCATACCATTACTGCATCTGAAATTTATTACTTTTTTCTTAATAGTAGGATTTGAAACCTAATCAAATGGAATTTTTCTTTTATGCTTTCAAAAATTTTTTATTTATTTGAGAGAGAAAGACACAGAGCACAAGTAGGGGTGAGGGGCAGAAGTGAGAGAAGAAGCAGACTCCTCGCTGATTAGGGAGCCTGATCCATGACTCGATCCCAGGACCCTGAGATCATGACCTGAGCTTAACCAACTGAACCACCCAGGTGGCCTTGGAATTTTTCTTTTAAAATTACATTTCTGACATAATGATGTTATAATTTTGAATTTATCTAATTTTTTTGAACCTCTGCAAGTAACAATATGGTCAGGAAAAGTAAAGGAATTCAGTAAAGCAGCTTTAAAAAATATTTAACCATTTTTCTGAATAGCATTATATACAAGGGAAACGAGCATACATTATTCCTTTTTTATTGAAATATAGTTGACACACTACATTATTCTTTTTACAATAATTTTATCTGGTGACTTATCAGCTTACAAATACGAGAATTTTTTTTAAAGATTTTATTTATTTGACAGAGAGACAGAAAGAGAGGGAACATAAAGCAAGGAGAGCAGGAGTGGGAGAAACAGGCTTCCCACTGAGCAGGGAGCCTAATGTGGGGCTCCATCCCAGGACCCTGGGATCATGACCTGAGCGGAAGGCAGACACTTAACAACTGAGCAACCCAAGCACCCCCATGTTAGGAATTTTTATTGGATATATTTTCTTATGAATTTTGAGTCAGTTGTAAGAAGATAACATTTAGAAAGCATATCATTCTAGCTTGTACAAGCCTAGTCTGCTGAATTAAGGGTTACAGATTGAGAAAGAAAAAAAGGATTTTCTTATATGTCTAATTAAAAAAAAAACAAATGTTAACTACAATTACAGAGATTCATACATTGTAGACGATTAATTTTTTTTCACTGATCTGGAGTTAAACAGTCCATATTCACAAGGTCTTCGGTTTCAAGAATGAAGTGTCCTGGAAATCCTGATGTGAGTCCCCTCACTGCCTGAGAAGTTTGCCCTCGAGGTCACAATGCCAGCTTCTCCTGGAAAGCCCGCAGCCATGCTTCCATTGCCATTCACATCAAGCATCCAAAGTACCTGGAAGAGTCATTCACTGTGACACATTCCATGCTTCTTCCAGAAAATTCAGTTTCTAATATCTGGCTTGTCGAGAAAGACTTTAGGCAAGTGTGAGTGAAATATGAAGACACCTCATTATTCACAAGGCCAAGTGGCTCCCATTCACTTACTTTAATCACAATGATTATATGTTATTTCTAGGGATTCAATCAGTAATAATCCCAAAAAATAACAATACAAGGTAGAAAGTGAGGGCACTGCAAGTCTCTGGGGTTTTCTAATTCATTCCCTAAAAATGTGCTGAGTACAGGTTTTGGACAACACCAATTGACAAAGGTATTTTAAACCAAGGGAAAGTAATCTTTTAAAAATAATAAATTTGTGGGACGGCTGGGTGGCTCAATCGGTTGAGCATCTGCCTTCCGCTCAGGTCATGATCCCAAGGTCAAGGGATCGAGTCCTGTGTCGGGCTCCTTGGTTGGCAAGATTCCTGTTTCTGTCTCTCCCTGCAGTTCTCCCAGCTTGTGCTCTCTGTCTTGATCTCTGTCTCCGACAAATAAATAAATAAAACCCTTATAAATAAATACATATTAATAAATTTGTTGGAACACTTGGGTGGCTCACTCAGTTAAGCAGCCAACTCTTGATTTCAGCTCCAGCCCCGATCTCAGGGTTGCCCGTCCTGTGGGGCTCTGCACTGGGCGTGGAGCCTGCTGAAGATACTCTCTGTCCTTCTCCCTCTGCCTTTCCCCACCCCTTTCTCTCTCTTTCTTTCTTTCTTTCTTTCTTTCTTTCTTTCTTTCTTTCTTTCTTTCTTTCTTTCTTTCTTCTTTCTTTCTTTCTTTCTCTCTCTCTCTCTCTCTCTCTCTCTGTTTCTGAAAAAAAGGTAAAAGAAAAAAATTATTAAAAATAATAAATTCGTTGACTGTTACTTTGCCAGCCATGGCCGTATTGTGTTGTATTCATCCTACAAACTATTTTGGTGACATAAGGAATTTTTAGCTGAGCAAATGATTGGACCACCAGAATAATTTCTAGTTCTTATTAAGAACATTTTCTGCACTCAGAAATCAATTTATTTTAACATAATGAAAACTAAGTTCTAGCTTTACTCTTTCTATAGCCTTCTACAAATGGTTTTCTAATAAAAATATTCACACATCTTTTCTTCATCTTATAAATAAACCTATCAATGTCAAATCAGATTTGTCAACATTCAAAAATATTTCATTGCTTTTTTTCCAGCCCATTTACCTGGAAGTATTATAAATGAGGGAAAAGAAAGTTTACTTACCTTTAAATCTTCTCCATCTTCTATAGTTTTTTGTCACATCTGGCACAACCAGGCAATTTTTTATGTTACAATAAAATTATTCTCTTTTTTCTTGGTACCATTTAAATATATGTCCCCCAAATACAATTGCTTGGTTTTACCAATTTAGAATTTCTATAAAGTATACACACACACACACATACACACACAGATATATACAGAGAGAGGTGTATATATACATATATAGTATATATATTCTCTTGTCTCTGGCTCCTTTTATCAGCATCATGTTTGTAAGATTCATGCATGTTGTATATCACTGTGCGTCATTTGTTATCATTATATTCATCACATTCATTGTGTGACCACATCAAAATTTTATATAGTCTATTGTTGATGGGATACTTAGGCAGTTTTTAGTTTTAGGCATTTAGGCACAGTGCTAAACATTTCTGTTTCAGAAACATTAAACATTTCTGAAAAAATGTATCCTAGCGCATATACGCCCGAGTTTGTCCAGGTTATGCACCTCGAGGTGGAATCCCGGGCCATGAGTGATCACCTTCTACTTTACCAGGTCAGACTAAACTGTTTCACTAAGTGCTTACACCTTTTTAGCTCCTTCCAACAGTGTAACATAGTTTCTGTTGCTCCATTCTCTTCCCATCTCAAAACAAGTTTGTCAGACTTTTAATTTGAATTTTAAAAGGCAGTGGCAGTGGTTGGTTATAACTTCTGTGTGATACTTATATCTTATATCACTCATGCCTCACTAAAAACTCACATGGGACCTTCCCTCCTACTCAGCTCCTCCACAAATTTGATCTGTCTCTCCCATCCTCCTGGGCCATTGCCTATCCCGATCCTACCTCTTTCCCTCCCTACTCTTTCCTTTCATCTTTCTACCTGAGCTACTGTTTCTAGAATTTTCTCTTCAGTTGAAACTTCTTTTTCTGTTGTTGTTGTTGTTGTTGTTGTTTTTTAATTTATTTGAGAGCAAGCAGAGCGAGAAAGGGAGAGCATGAGTAGGGTGAGGGGCCGAGGGAGAGGGACAAGCAGGCTTCCTGCTCATGAATGGCTTGATCCCAGGACCCTGAGATCATAACCTGAGCCAAAGGCAGACCCTTAACTGACTCAGCCACCCAGGTGCCCCTGAACCTTCTTTTTCAATTGGCTTATTTGACACCATCTCTTTTCAATAAATACCATTTGTGACATCAATTATAGGCTTTGTTCTCTTCGTAAATTCAAGAGGCGGATAAGTAGAGCCCATTTCATGTCCCCCAAATGTCTGTTTCAGACATGCCAATCATGATGTTATCAATCATATTCATTATCTTTCCAGGGGAATAGCCTCTACCTCTGCCCCTTATGCTATTATGTCTTTTTGATTATCTGACTTGTATGATCCCTCCTCGAGTCATAGCCACTGAACCACGTGTGAGAGTTGCCTCAACATCAGTCAGTCAGTCAATCCATGAATGGTCCAGCAGCCCAAGACGCAGCTCTGTAAGAAAAGATGAGCCAGGCCAACTTGATTCTTTTCTTAGAAATCTTAATTGGGGAAAATGAGTTGAGAAAGAGGAAGTAAGCAGTAGAAATAAGAAATGAAAGAGAATTTAGAAAAGTCATGGTGGCCTGTGTATGAACCAGAGATAAGGGGAAACAGAAACTATAAACAGACACTGAAAAAGAAAAAAGAGGTTAAGGGTGATTGGTGATAGTAGATGATAAAGAAGTAGATATTAATTATAGAGCCTAGCATGGCTTTAATTCCTGTGGTCCCAGGAGGCCCTTGGACCTGGTTCCAGTTGCTGTGAGGCCTGGCTGTGATTATGTTCCTGAATGCTTATAAGGAATCTTTCTTGATTTCTGCCTTACCTATAGCCATCTGTTAAACCTTCTCGTTACTTGAGGTAAGTTGAGAGAATTTCTCCTGTATGTTGCAAGCAAAGAGCTGATCTAGAAAACTCTAAATTAGTTTTATCTCTTCTCAGGTGGGATCTTTAAGTGATGTTTTGTTTCCTTTCTGTAGGCCCTTGACCTTCAATGAAGGTTGACCTTCAAATGCACCTGCATACAGTTCCTCCAGATTTTTTTTGTATTTTGTATCTTTCGGCACACAAAAGTTGTTATGTTCAGTTTGTTAAAGGGGCCTCTGGCTGTTAGGTTTTTATGTTTTTATCCATAAGGTTTATCAAGAGAAACTGTTTTTATTGAAAACTACCAAGAAGGATGTAGCACTGCATGTTCCCAAAGAGGAGTATTTGTGTCTTCACACATCTTGATGAAGGGCACCACTGAAGCCAAAGGCTAAAAATACAACAGCAAAGATAAGACATGGTAAAAATAACTTACAACGTGTGATCCTGAGGGGATAACAAGGATGGCTGCTTTTAAATTAACACAAACTAGATGCTGAATAATGGTTTGAATATAAAACTTCACTCTCTCCCTCATTTTATAACAAAATAGACACTCTAGTTTGGTTTATTAGGAACTTTCCCAAGTATCTCCATCCTGACTATGTATTCTTATTAGTAACTCTGTTGTTATAGATGTATTAGCCCCTGAATGTAAATAGTTCTAGAGGGGAGAACTCTTCTAGAAAAGATCAGATCAGCCAACAAAACAGACTTACACAGTCATAGCAGTTGTTCCACACTTGAGAAGGGACCAAGAGTTCAGTAAATGAGGAGATAGGGTCACTGAAGTGACTTTCTGGGCTCACATAGGAGCCAGAACTAAAGCCCAGACACTATATCCCTTTTCTCCAGGGCCTTGACCATTTGTTCATAAATTTTTCCAAAAAAAACTTAATCAACCTCTGCCAAATCTTGACCTGTCCTGTCAGTTTGTAACCCAGGGCAAGGAGTCTCTATGATGTGTCATCTCAACACCAGAGTCCTCCAGTGACCGAGAGTAAATATGACTCTGCATTTTATGGAAAGCAACAGGACAAACACAAATCTAAGGAGGCATTCATTTCTGGAAGTATAAGAGTCAGGGAAGCATGAATGGGAAGGAAAAATGCCATCACTGGAAACGAGCGGTGGTACACACAAGATCTGGCCTACTTACTAATTTTTCTTAGGCCTTCTATTGGCTAAAATGAAGTCAGTCTGATTTTTGCTATATGCTGAGAGAAAAAGAAATAAAAAATAGATGGCATAATTATGGAGGCACATGATTTTATAAGATGTGAATGATGAAATTAGGAAAGCCAAAATAAGACCTAAGCTTTGTGTTGCAGGAGATATAAAAGGAAATGAGAAAACATTCTTAATATAGAAGACTAAAAGAAGATAAAGGAAAATGGTTTATTGGAAGGAGCAGAGTTTGTCTGAATACTTTTTAAAAAAAATGTTTATCTTATAAAAAGTAGGAATTCTGATAATCCAAAAAGATGAACAGGAAGATGACCTTAAATAAGAAAGAAAAATTTTAATTCTCTCATTGCTACCCAAAGTAAATTTTTCCAAAACACAAATTTGGTAATGCCTCTATTGTCCCTCACTCTTGTTAAAAAACCCAAATCCTTAATCCATGTCCAGGATTTCACCTCACATATTCCTTCTACACATCTTTAGCCTCCTAATTTATATCAATTTAGTCCTTCCACCAGCCTTTGCCCCCAAGCCATGCTGGTCATCTTGGCCATTTTTTGATCCACATAGCACCAAGTTCCTTCCTGCCCCAGGGCCTTTGTAAGTGCTCTTTCCTCTGCTTTAATATTCTTCCCTCCCCATGAATTCCTGCCTTCACCTTGTCAGCACTTACTTCTTCTTCATATCTTAGCCAATGCCTCAATTTCTCAGGAAAGACTGGTCTACTCCTCTTAGCTGCAATCTAAATTGAGTTACATTCTTATGGCCATATGGGATTTTTTTTTTAACACAAATTATTTAAGTTTATGATCATTTGAATGGGTCTACTTTTGTCCCCCAACCAAATTATAAGCTTTCCCTGGGTAGTATTGACTTCTCTTTCTGTTCGCCAATGTTATCCTGAGTGTCCTCATAATATTTGCTATATATTTGTTGTGTCAATAAATATCTGTTCGGGTAGTATTAAATGTTATGGAATACTTAATATAATAAGTAAATCTTGAAATCTACATTGTTTTCTCCTATAACATTAAGAATGGAGCATAAAGTGAGAATCATTAATCTTTTAACCTGTTGTCATGTTAGTGATTCCAGAAGAGCAACCAAGAGGAATGAAGTTGGATTTTTTTTTTTTTTTAAGTAGGCTGTATGCCCAGTGTGGAGCCCAACATGAGACTTGAACTCATGACCCTGAGATCAAGACCTGAGCTGAGATCAAGAGTCAGATGCTTAACCAACTGAACTACCCAGGCACCCCTAGAGAGATATATTTTTAATGGAGCAATTTAATAAACATCACCCTAAACAGACTGTAGCAAGGACAACAGGGCAGATTTTCTGAGGTTAGGTAACCTCTTCGAGATCTGGAAAAAAATGTGGTAGGAGGGGTGCCTGGGTGGCTTAGTCATTAAGCATCTACCTTGGGCTCAGGTCATGATCCCAGAGTCCCAGGATCAAGCCCCGCATCAGGCTCTTGCTTGGCGGGAAGCCTGCTTCTCCCTCTCTCACTCCCTCTGCTTGTGTTCCCTCCATAGCTGTGTTTCTCTCTGTCAAATAAATAAATAAAATCTTTTTTAAAAATGTGAGAGATTTATTCTTAAAAATCCAGATAAGATACATCTTTTGTAGAATTTAATTTGAAGATTAAAAAAATGAATAAGTGTAATAAATAAATGCATTACTAAGTACATACATATATATTTATATTTAATATATAAAGTAGTATGTAGGCCAATAGTAAAGCCTGAATAAATATATTATTGTTTTTTAAATCAGCAAAAAATGTAACTGCTTATATTGGTCCCTAGGTTCTCATATAATGAGACAGCTGGGATAGAAAGACACTAAAACTTTTAAATAAACCATAAGAAAAGCCATTTTTAAACCCTAAAGAGCAGAACTAGGAGTAAGATCTGTCACTAACACCCTATGTACTGACAAAGATTCTTTGCTTGACCAAACTTTAGTCAGTCTCCTGAACCTTCTCTTATGCCCCTCGGTGTATTACTTTGTAAATTCCAGTTTAAACAAGAACCCTGCTAATTCAGTAGAGCAAGAATGCCCCATCCCTTTTGCTTGATCACCCTAGCTATCTGACAGTAACCCCTCACTCCCCACCCTGGGTCTCTGATCACCCTGACCTACCTTCAGCAGGAATTAATTTGCCTTGACTAGAATTTGCCCCGGTATTGATGTTTCCTCTTAGTAAATTTCTATCCACTGACAGCCCTGCTAGTTGGCTATAAATCCCCTCTTATCCCGGTTGTATTTGGAATGGAGCCCCATTTCTATACTGGGTCTCTTTTCCCCTATTAAAATAGTTCTGAATAAAATTTTACCACTTCTTTTATGTCCGTCTCTGGTTTTATTTGACAGTGCATGTGGCAGAGACCTTTCACCCACCTGAATGTTAGTTCCTTTGGGCCTACCTTCATTATTTGAAGCTGTGTGGTCTTCCCAAGAAACTCATTCATCCTGAGATAGACTTTCTTCACTTACAAAGTTTTGGTCATTTTGTATTAGGCATTCTTTTTTGTCATTTCCATATACTACCTACCTTTAATAACATACCTATCACCATTAATAACAATTTTTCTTTATCTTTTAAAAAATGTATTTAAATAAATCTATGCTAAAAAGGAAATTTTACATTATTGTCACAAATGGAAAACTAGTATCAAAGTTGCCAAAGATAGGACAGTAACTATAAATTTATTATAATAAGTATAAAATAGTATAACCAATTTTGTCTGCATACTAATGCCTAGAAATGTTCTGAGTCTGAGGTCTGACTTATTTTTTTTATTAAAATGGAGATGTATTCCGAGGTTTTATGGACATCATACCAAACTGAAATATACTCCTTGTGTGAAGAGAGCCAGAAATAAGACATGCCTTCCATAGGTAATACAGTGATTTTTAATGCTGTGCCAGGGAACCACCTAAAGTTAGCCCAAGATCTGCAGTAGGATATGGATACATCTCACATTTTGAAAAACAAAGATCTAAAAATTGGAGGTTAAGGTAAAAATATCTAACCCCTTGGAGTTTTTGAGAATAAAATAAGATGTTGTATTCAAAACCCCTTTGTAAATTTTAAAATTCTGTATATTCATGACATACCAAAAAATGAGTAACGTTTATGATTTATGTTTTCATCTTGCTTTTCATGTGGTAAGAAACAGAGACAGACTTGGGTAATATTGAGAAATGTAAATTTATTTTTAATGGAATAATAGTTGCATTCTAGCTCTATCTGCTCTGGTATCTCCTCTTTCTTTCTATGCTATATGCATATGTGTGCTTGTGTGTGTGTGTTGCAGGTCTCCTGCAGCCTTACTTTCATCTTCAATCTCCACTAATCATCTAGATTTGATTAGCGGGTTTGTTAAGCACATCTAATATGAGATGCCCCTATAAGACAGTTTTGCCTCAGTCCTTGATACCTGGGTTATCCCAACCCAGTTAGGGTAGCTGCATTCGTTTTCAAAAAATTACATGCTTCCTTTTTTTCAAAAGAGCATTAAAGAGGAGAGTAACCGTCTGATACCCTGAGGCTGTGGGTCCTTTACAGCGCAATAAGCAAAAGGGCTTTGCACGTTAATATTCACAATATCGTTGTTACATAAACCATCGGAAATCTGAGCGCAAAATAATGGTGGGAGGTCAAGCAGTAGTGGAAGCACCAATGAAAATGAGCAAATGATCTGCACTTATTTTGCAAAGGCTACATTATCAGGCTTTATTTCTTCCTCCAGTTCTTGCCCTCCCTCCCTGCAAGCCTGTCCCCCATTTCCAGTTTCTGTGCACTCACATGCACACAGACACCCACACGCACGCACACCCACATTTATATTATTGAAAAGGCTACATTTTTATTCCAAAGCAAATTCCAAAGTACTTGTCCTCAAAGACACATTTAAACAGTTATTCGGCGGCTTGTCCCTCACTAAGATAGTCTTTTTGTCTCTCGCATAGACAGCTGAAATATCTAAAATAGCAGGTATCCTCATTGATCTCAGGCAACAGACAGGATCTAGGCTCACATAAATGCTAAACATACTCAGCCACAACCATTCAAGATCTTGTGCACTCTGAGAACCTTGCCACTTACAGTTTTCTTCTCAATTTACAGGAGGACAGATGGAGGTGAAAGGAGAAAAAACCATTTCTTTGGTGATAGAAATTTGAAGAAGTCTGAAAGTAGGAGGAAATGAAATGTCTTTGGAGATGGAAAAAAAGGGCACACAAAGCCTATGATTTTTATAAAGGAAAAAGACTGCTCTGGGCCTCTAAAGGCAAATGAGAAGACAGGGAGTGCAACACCAGCTTGAGCAAAATGAGCAAGCCCTCCCTCTCAGCTCGGGGTATCTCTCCCAGAATCAGTTGAGAGGATTCCTTACAGGTGTGGTTCAATAGCTTTACAAGGTGTCTGAATGACCTGGGGGGCTTTTTCAAATACAGATGGCAAAACTCCATTCACAGTTACTGATTTGGTGGGTCTTGGGAAAGGCACAAAAATGTTCATTTCCAACAAGTTCCTAGGTGATGCAACTCCTCAGCTCCAGGGGCTGTGCTCTGAGAACGGCAGTCTCTGCTGGGACTTGCACCAGGTACAGGAAGATAAGAAAGACATAAACGAACTCGCTCGAGAAGCCTGAATAGGTCAACGATGGGCTCTGGGTATCAAATCTCCCTTTGTTTCCATAAGGCTCACTGACCACTATTTTGTGTCACTTAATGACACCTGCCAAACCTAGCGAAAGGCTTTCACAGGTGGAAGCTCATTTGCACCCGCAGTGAGATAGGCAGATAAAGCATTTCCAGGAACACTTTAGAGATAGACAAGCAAGATAAACTAAGACCAGAGAGAATAAATGATTAGTCCAAAGTCATATAGTGGGTAAATGAAAGACCAAGATCTAAAACCCAGATCTTTGCTGATTAAAGTCTATATGCTTTCTACTGAATTACTTTGTTGGGAGAAAGTATAATGAATCTTAGCTGTTAACACCAAGGAGAGCTCAATGTGGAGCTGGATCCTGGGACCCTGGCATCATGGCCTGAGCCAAAGGCAGATGCTCAAGGGACTGAGTCACCCAGGCACCCCTAACACATGTTTTTTAAAACAATTTTCCTTCTACAAACATTTATGTTGCACTTTATCTTTCCTTAAGAAATAGTGTTGGAAAAAAAGTATCTTTGGAGGAAGCTGTGATAATGTTATGATGGTACAGGGCCCAGGTAGCTGATCCTTCCTGCTGATAACATTAAGTACAAACAAAATGCAAAAACCCCAACCACCTGAGGACTCAGCACAGCAAACAGTAGCTGGTGAATTGTAAGGTAAGACAGACATTGAAGTGACCTCGTTTACTTTCTCCTTTCGCCAGTGGTTTTGCCCTGAGAGTAGACCTCAGTGTTGAAGAGGCAGCTGAAAAGCTAATAGAAATTCTGTTATCTCACCAGCTGCCTGAATAACCTTGGGAAGGAGCTCCTGTCGGCTGGAGGGTGAAACGGAGATGGAAGAGGGACTGAAGCTGAGGAACCCCAAATTTAGTGCAAGAACCCACAGAAGGCTCAGGCTACAGCCTGAAACCACACGTGTGTAGGACTAACCCAAACCAGCTCAGTAAAGACTTAGGAAGCTGAGTTGAGATTTGAGCCTCTATGCAAACCTCAGCCTTACCACTAAAGCACACAAGAGTGAGACAGACCCAAACCGGCATAGCAAAGGCTTTGAGGACTTGAGGTATGAAACATTGCCCGCAGAGGGCAAGACAGAACTTCAAGTTTGAACTGAACCATGAGACTTGCCTACTTAAAAGAGGAGTATTAACTTTCAGCAGGTGATAACAACACACAGATTCCGCACAACTAAAGTCAAAATGCGAAAGATACAGTTCAAAATCATACCATATGCAAAGAACCAGGACAATAGGGTTAATTCCCAAGGGATAATACAATCACTATATGCTAATCCTTAGGTGACCCAGATGTTGGAATTAACAGACAAAATTTGAAAGCACCTAGTATAATAATGCTCCATGAGGTAAAAGAAAGAACGTAGTTGAAATGAATGAAAATATATCTCAGCTAAGTAATAGAAACCAGAAAAAATAGAAATTTTAGAATAAAAATATATAACTTTTGAAACAAAAGATACGCTAGCTTGGCTCAATAGTAGAGATAATAGTGAAAATGGCAGTGAGGCTGAAGATACTTCAATAGAAGTTATTCAATTTGAAGAACAGAGAGAAAAAAGATTAAAAGAAAAATAACACAGTCTCAAAACTTGTGGAAAAATTCAAGAAATTAAATATACATGTAGTTGGAGTCATGAAAGAAGAGGAGAAAAAGATTAAAGCAGAAAAAAATATATATATATGTGAAGAAATAATGTCTGAAAACTTCCCAAATACATAAATTTACAAATTTGAGTAGTGAAAACTAGACAAAATAAATTCAAAGAAAATCTTTCCTGCATACATCATAATCGAACTGAAGAAATCCAAAGCTGAGAAAGTCTTGGGGGCATAGCTAGAGAAAGAACACACATGACATAAATATGATCCATAAGGTCATGGAACTCTCATCAGAAACCATAGATACTAAAAAACAATTTACATAGATTTACATAACAATTTAGACAACAAAACACAGACATATTTTAAAATGCTTACAGGAATAAAACCTACAATCCAGAATTGAACATCCAGTACATGTATTTCAAGAATAAAGGTGAAATAAAGACTTTTCAGATAAAACAAAACTAGGATTATTTGTTGCCAACTTGGCTAAATGGTTTACAAGAAATGCTAAAAATAAAAGTTCTTTAGCTGAAGAGAAATGATACTAGGAGGGAAACTTGCATCTTCAAAAATGAAGGAAGATTATTATGTATGGTAATTATAGGAATAATTTTAAGATCTTTAAAAATATGTATGACTGTTTAAAGCAAAAGCTGTATATCTGGGGTAGTTCTACATATACACAGATATAATACATATGAAAATTATTAAAAATGGAAATGCTTCAGGACATATATGACTGAAAATTTTTGAATTTTTTAATCAAGTGGTATAATACCAACTCTAATCATTTCAGAAAATGATATATGTGTTGTAATATATGGAGCAACTCCTAGGATAATGGAAATATAGCCAGTGAACCAACAGAAAAATTGAGATGGAATAATAAGATTTTCAAATAATCTCAAAAAAGTCCATAAAGAGAGAACAAAGGACCAAAAATCAGAGGATACAAATAGAAAACTAAAAATGAAAGGGCATATATGAATGCAGCCATATCAATAATTACACTAAAGGTTAACATTCTAAACATCCAAAGAACAGATATTGAAAGAATAGATTTTTAAAAATCAAAAGCAACTATACACCTAAAAGAGACCCACTTCAATATAAAAACACAGATAGTTGAAAGTAAGTAGATAAAAAAAGACATGCTGTGCAAACAATAAGCATAAGAATGGGTGGTTTTTTAAATATCAGAAAGAATAGACTATAAGAAACAGTATTACTAGTGACAGTGAAATATTTTATAATGATAATGGTGACAATCTATCAAAAAGACATAAAACTTTTAAATGTGTGTGAAGAGCCTCAAAATACAGGAAGAAAAAATTAAATATTAAAGGGTGACATAGACAATCCCTAAATCATTGCATAAGACTCAAATACCTCCTTTTGTGACTGATAGAAAGTCAGACCAAAAATATTTAATAGAGATGTGAATGTGAACACTATCCACCTCCTAATTGACATTTATAGCACACCACATCCAACAACTGCGAATGAACACTTTTTTCAAGTGCAAATGGTACAATTACTAAGCTAGACCACAATCTAGGCCAGAAAGCATGGAGCAATACATTTTTAAATATTTAACTATTTTATGGTCAGAGAACACACTCTCTTACTTCAACTAAAATAAAAATACCAAGTTAGAAATAGCAGAGAATGACATCTAATCGGCAAATTAATAACAATGCAATATCCAGGAAAAATCCAAATATCTGTAAATAAAACAACACACTTTTAAATAATTCATGGGTCAGAGACAAAAAAAAAATGACCAAAAATTGGAAAATATTTTGCACTAAATGATCTTAAAAATACAACATGTCAACGTTTTGGGATCCAGTCAAAAAAGCTGTGCTTACAGAGAAATTTATAAGTTTTGTGGTTACATTATGAAGGACAAAATCTAAAACCAATGACCCAGCACTCTACATTAAGGAGCTAGAAAAAGAAGTGCAAAGTAGACCTGAAGTATTTAAAAGAAGGGAATAGTGAAGATCTGAAGAACATAAAGATAAAACAGACAATGCAGAAAATTAGCAAGGCCGAAAAGTAGTTCTCCCGAGAAACCTATTTTCAAATTGAAAAATCCCTAGCTAAATTTCCTAGAAATCCTACCAAAAATTCCTAGAAAAAGAGACAGCACTAATATCTAGAATGAAAATGAGGCACACCTCTGATCTCATAAACATTAAATAGATAATATGAGGATACTAAAAACAACTTTATTCCAACAAATTCAACAACTTAGATAAATAGAAAAATTATTTTAAAATTACGACTAGTTAAAATTGACAAATAAGAACATCTGAATAACCTTATTCAGAAATGAATTCATTATAAAAACTTATTAAGAACTTTAGGCCCAGATATTTTCACTGGTGGATTGTATCAAACATTCAAGAAAGAAGTCGCAACTCTCTTTCACAAACATTTTCAGAAATGGTAGGGAAAGAAATCATGAACAACTCATTTTAGGAGACAGCTTGACTCTATTCCCACGAGACTCTAATCCCCCCACACCCCCACACATCCCCACCCTTGACTGATTACAAAAGCAGACTGCAAGCCATTAAATCTCGTGAATATAAATATAGTCTTTTAAACACCCTATCAAATCAGGGGCACCTGGGTGGCTCAGTCCTTAAGCACCTGCCTTCAGCTCAGGTCATGATCCCAGGGTCCTGGGATAGAGCCCCAGCATCAGGCTGCCTGTTCAGCAGGAAGCCTGCTTCTCCCCTGTTTCTGTTCCCTCTCTCGCTGTGTATCTCTCTGTCAAATAAATACAATCTTTAAAAAATACTAATAACGTTAATAAAATAAAATAAATAAAAACACTCTCAAACCAAAATCCAACAATATAAAAAATATATATCACGATCAAATAGGATTTTATCCCAGAAATGCAAGATTTGGTTAGCATTTGGAAATCAATCAGTGTTAAGTCACTTTATTAACAGAATCAAGAAAAATCATATGGGTTTCTCAGTAGTTGCAGAAAAAATATTTGCCACGTTTTCAGTACGTATTCATATTTATGAGTTTAAAAATTATCAGCAAATAAGAACTAATAGAGAACAACTTCAGGAGAAAGGAAAATCTATAAAAACCTACCATTACCATCATACTTAATGGCAATAGACTGGATTCGCTCAGAGAAATTAAGCCCTGCTACAGATTAGCTCTCTTCCCCCCAAATTAAAAAACACATGGTAAAATGATGCACCATAAAGGAAAAAAAATGACTCAGGTTCTGAAAATTTTGAGTACTTCAACAATAATCTGATAGAGAAAGAAAGAGAGAGAGAGAAAGGAAGGGAGGGAGGAAGAAACACAAACAAGCAACTGATGTACCTCCTTCTACCCATTTCAGTTTTGCTGGTCTCAGGTATTTTGGGTCACACATACATGTATGTTAAAATTTATACTTTTTCTCTCTCTTTAGTTTTCACTAAATTTTCAGTCTGTGCATTGTGTTTTTGTTTTTGTTCCATGTTTCTCCATATAACTTTCTAATGGAGAAGGGAGGATTCACAATTAGGGTGTCATCATGATCCAAAGGAAGATGATCCTGAAAGCTATATGCATAAGGGAATAACAGGGCTACATTTTGCTTTTTAAATCGTTTCCTTTTGGGGCCAGCCTCTGCTCTTGCATCCAGTGGAATAGTTAAGACTTCTCTCCTCTCGGGTGCCCCGTGGGGTGGCTGAGTTGGTTAAGCAACCTCCTCCCCCTCTAAAAAAAAGAAACAAAAGACTCTCCCTCCTCTCACATGTCTTTATGGGGTCCCTCCATTTTATTAGAATCATTGTCTTTTGACAATAAATATAATGACATAATAGAATAATAACATTCACCTTATAACTTACAGTTTTAAGGGTACATATAATTGCTTGGTTCTATATCTCAAGTGTTGAGGGTCATCTGGATGGCTCAGTGGATTGAGCGCCCAACTCTATTTTGCTTCAGATCATGATCTCAGGATCATGAGATGGAACCCCATGTTGGGCTCTGCGCTGCTCATGGAGCCTGCTTAGGATCCTCTCTTTGCCCCTCCCCACTCTGCTCGTGCACATACTCTCTGAATAGACTAAAATTAAAATTAAAAAAAAATAATAGAATTGAAACCACCACTTTTAGCAGCTGATTTTAAAGTGTGTGCTTGATATTAAAAGCAGGATGACCTTTACTGTATTCAGAGCCATAGAATTAATTTTCTGGGTTGTATTTAGGCAGGGTATCACCACGTAGGTTAACAAGTTTTTGAGTTGCAGGGATTGGTACAGTCTTCCTGGAAGGTAGTTTGAAGGTGATGTCATATTACAATGCCATAATAAAAGCCTAAGTTATATGGTCTTAAGGAATATATGGAATACTTTATATTTTATATTATTGTCATCTTAGCTGTTTGATGCTAAACAGATACAGAAAAGGAAATGACTAATGGGCGCCTGGGTGGCTCAGTGGCTTAAAGTTTCTGCCTTAAGCTCAGGTCATGATCTCAGGGTCTTGGGATCAAGGCCCGCATCAGGCTCTCTGCTCAGCAGGGAGCCTGCTTCCCTCTCTCTGCCTGCCTCTCCGACCTACTTGTTATCTCTCTCTCTGTTAAATAAATACATAAAATCTTTAAAAAAAAAAAAAAAAGAAAGAAAGAAAAGGAAATGACTAAATTGCATAAGGCAACAAAAGGGCATTAGAAGTTAGGTAGACTGTAGGGATGCCCGGGTGGCTCAGGTGGTTAAGCAACTGCCTTTGGCTCAGGTCATGATCCCGGACACCCAGGATCGAGTCCCACATCAGGCTCCCTGCTCGGTGGAAAGCCTGCTTCTCCCTCTCTCACTCCCCCTGCTTGTGTTCCCTCTCTGGCTGTGTTTCTCTCTGTCAAATAAATAAAATCTTAAAAAAAAAAAAAGAAGAAGTTAGGTAGACTGTAGTAGAACATATGATTTTTGCACCCAAGAAAAGAAAAAAGTGTTTTTACAGGGTTGTGGGCTGGTTGTGTCTTCCTGAAGTCACTATGGAGGGATTTGGAAGAACATGTTAGGCCTGCACACTGACAGGAAAATCTACCAGAAGGTATTTACCATTAAAGTAGTGAAAAGTAATGGTAGTGTTTGTTTTTAGGGATTACAATTGAACTTCTGCCTAATGTAATATTCTGGGATCTAAG
Source organism: Spilogale gracilis (assembly GCA_004023965.1). Classification (NCBI taxonomy): domain Eukaryota; kingdom Metazoa; phylum Chordata; class Mammalia; order Carnivora; family Mephitidae; genus Spilogale; species Spilogale gracilis. Next base: position 97,011 of record PITA01001104.1, read on the forward strand.
TATCCTGGATGCTTCAAAATAAAACTGAAAAAAAAATAAGCCATCTCCATTTTTACATAACTTATGGTTAGATTCAATTCAGATCAATAGGGTCGTAGATACATCAAAACAACCACAGTATGGAATAATGACCGACTTCCTCCCCTTGGGCCAAAACTAATCTATGCTCCACTGAAACCTCGTGTGTTTATCACAGTATCATATCAATCCCATACCTTCAATTTTTCTCTGAAGGGCAGCTTCAATTTTTGATAGATGTTCTTTGGTGATATGCTTCTATAATATTGCCTGCTTAGAGATGAGTATAACACGTGAACAGGCTATGAGTAAGCAAAATAATCCATTCAGAGTCTGCATTGTATTATATCAAGCCTTTGCATGGGCATTGGTTATACCAACAGTCCCTGCTATTAGATTCCCCTAACTTACCTACACATTCTGAGAGAACTTAGCTCCCTCTGCCCAACCTGCTTTTCTCCTCCGAGCTGATATGACTATGTTGGTTCCTGGGAGAAAACACCAAGATGAGTGTCACCTGGACTTTCTCTAAAATGACGGAGAAAATCTCCCTTCGATGGCTTGTGTACAAAGACTGCTGGCATGGAGCCTTTCATTTCTTTATGGAAACTAGAGGAAAAAGGATGGATAGAGGAGAAAAGCTTAGGAAGAATACTTTTTACTCCATCCTATTTCTCCACCAGTATAAGTAGCAAAGACCCTTAGAAACTTCAAAAAGACTACATGACTGTTGCAAAATAAGGAGAGGAGGGGGACCATTTCAGATGGAAGGTCTGCTTCTTTAGTATATGAATATGCAAAAGAGGAGTGGTGCATAGGACAACTATGAGATAAAAATGAACCCAGAGGGGGCGCCTGGGTGGTTCAGTCAGTGAAGCCTCTCACTCTTGATTTTGGCTCAGGTCATGATTCCAGATCATGAGATCGAGCCCTGCATCTGGCTCCACATTTAGAAGGGCATCTGAGATTCTCTCACTCCTTCTCCCCTCACCCTTAAACAAACAAACAAAATCTTTAAACAAATTCCTCCTCCCAGATCCCTGTCTTACAAAATTATCCCCAAGAGCCTGCCAGGAAGAGTCATGTTTTCTGTACCGAAGGGGTGGGACACATACTTAACTCAGATCTTTTATTTATTTATTTTTTAAATTTGAGTATAGGTGATACACAATGGTATATTATTTTCAGATGTACAACTTAGTGACTTGACAAGTTTATACATTATGCTATGTTCACAAGTATAGCCACCATCTGTCTCATTACATCATTATTACAATACCATTGGGTGTTTTCCTTAAACTCTGCTTTATATGCAATGGCCTACTCATTCCATTACTGGAAACCTACATCTCTCTTTCCCCATCACCCATTTTGCCCACTCCTCCCACCACACCTCTTCCTCTGGCAACCATCAGTTTGTTCTCTCTATGCATAGGTCTGATTCTGCTTTGTGTGAAAAAATTTTTTAAACAAGGAAAAAATAAAAAGAAGATAAATTTTTAAATGTAAAAAATTAAATTAAAAAAGAAAAACAACAAAATTGCAACTCGTTTTCTGGGCCCCAGCACCATGGGGGTTGGTGGAACTTGAGCGGACCTTGGGCTTTCTGACGTCACAAGCTCATTGAGACAACCAGACACCCATTATAGGCATCCAGACCCTGCTCCCGTCTAGGCTTTTAAGATGGATTGGGAATGTAAACCATGTGGTCCTCCATTCCATCTGACCTGGAGAGCTTTTCCACAGCTCCTTCACCACTTGGCAGAGTTCTAACGTTGTCTCTTTATATTCTAGCTGTTCTTATAATCCACAGATTTTTTCCTGTGCCCAAGGATGGAGGGATCTCTTCCTGGTCCCTCAGTACTATCCTTCCTCCCTGCCATTTTCAGCAGTGGGTGTGGGGATTCCCTTTGTTACCATTACTTACTTGCTGTTCTCTTGCCATTCTCTCTAACTTTGGTTGTTCAGTAGTTGTGCAGTCAACCCTTAGCTCCTCTTGAGGAAGAATTATTCTATTAACAGGTGTAATTTAGTGTGTTCTGTGGAGGAGGTGAGTTCAGAGCCTTCCTTTGTTGCCATCTTGAACTGGAAGTCAACTCAGATCTTTAAAACCCAATAATATTGTCCAGAAGCACTGGCCTCCTAGCCTCTCCAGCCTCTCATGTTCCTTTGCATCAATTGCCCAATCTGGCTTTTTCTTTGATTCACATCTTTCTTCATCTTTCTTGTTGGATTAGTTTCTCCTCCTCTGGAGACTCCCAAGTAGAAAAAGGAAATTTCTTGGTTTCAGTTCTTTTCTTTGTAAGGAAAGCCTCTGTAAAGCCAGCCTGTCTTTAACTTGGCCTCTGAATTTTGTCTGGACAGCCCTTGGTATAATCCCCTGGAAAAAAAATCTTTGTCAACCCTTCATTCAGCTGAGCAGCCACTTACTCATCCAACCAGTGCACACCTCTGGTTGTGCTTTCAGGATCTTGGGGGTTTTTGGTGTGTTTTTTTTTCATGGATTCCCAAATCCTTTCCTACACTATCTCCTTTCTGTCCCCTGATCAGGTCTCCTTACAATGCTTTTGTCCTTCTTTCTTTACCCCACCTTGTCCATAAGCTAATTAACTGATGCTAAAGATCTAGAGCTAAGAAAATCTTCACTCTCAGTCTCAGAGAAGATGGAGTGGGAGGATGAGGAGGAATGTGTGTTTTTAGAATCCCAAATTAGAGCTCTACTGAACATGTTTTCCTATGGAAACATTATTATAGATGCATTTTATAATATTACAAATCACATATATTCTGGACCCGGTAGCTATTCATGGGCCATCAGAGACATCCAGTCAGCAACTATAACAGTATTTCAATTGGAAATATATTCCATGATCCCAAAAACTGACTTTAGTAAATATCTAGTCATAATTGGAGACATGAGAAAATATATAAAAATAGTTTTTTTAACATATTATTTCTTAAATTTACATTCATCATGAAAAAGATCAATTAATTTAATTCTATTTGTTTAAAAAGAAAAATGTAATTAAAATCTCATTTCATTAAAAATTAAGAACAGCTTTATGCATGTAATACCTATTTAATAATATTTCTATCATTTATTCATTGTGAAAGTTATTTAGGTTATAAATCTCCTTCCAAGGAGTTCTCTTGCATAAGCACATGCATGTTCTTAATTTCTGACTTAATTTTTTGGGCTACTTAGTTCTCTGATCAATAGTTTTATCAAATCATCATAAGAATCTGCACAAATAGTTAAGTTCAAACAGAGGCAATGTTCTAAAATAGCTCTACATCAGTTTTGTTTTTCAAAGTTTTTGTATCTTTTTAAAATGGAATGAGAACAATACTGAATCATGCACATGTAAGAATACCTTGTAGTGTTAGAAATAATCATAAACTATCATACTTTTATTGAATCAAATAACACATAATAAATTGGAAGAAAAACTGTATTCATAATATAAAAGATTCTGGGAAAATCAGCACCATGGACATCTGTTGTTTTGGCCTGCCTACCATTCTTCTCTCCTTTGTTTGACAAAAGCATCCTCTTTTCCCATGCCTCCATCTGGTCCTCAGTTGCTACTATCATACTGTTCTGTCCATACCCTCTGACACAAAGCACTCATCTGGCCCTGGCTGGCCAATCAGAGTATCCACGCCTCTCCTTACAGTGACCCAAACTGGGTGAAAGAGTGCTTTCTTTCCTTAGGATCTTAAGCCATAAACATAACAAAGCCACAGATGTTCCACTTTCTTTCCAAGTCACATAAAAAAAGAATCTGTAATAGAAAAGGTGAGGTCAACACCCAAGAGAAAGAGAACTAGAAAAAAAGTCAGGGGAAAGGCGAGGGCACAGATGATGCTGATCTCCTGGATCAAGCTGGGCCTGAATCCATGCCCACCTAAGACTTCCTAACAGTTTGGGCTAATAAACTCCCATTTTACTTACACTCATGTGATTTTCTTCTTAATCTTATATGGCTACACGAGTCTTAATACACCAAGATACAGAGGAAACAAGAGAGACTTCCATTCACTTCAGGGTCTTCTCTATTTGCATGTATGCTCATCTGAATTAATTTTCTTCAGCCAGCACCTCACAAGGCCTGTTGGTCCTCCTCCTGTTCAAATGGGAGAGAATTCCAGGAGCAGAGAGCCTCTAAACACAACAGGGGATGAAGTGGGCACCTCCCTCTATCTTGGGCAAGTTGCCTATTTTTCTAAGTCTCCACTTCCATGTTGAAATAAGCATTGTAGTAGTACCCAGTTCATAGGTGTCCTCTGAGGATTAAATAAGATATTCCATGTAAAGTATAAGAGATATAACACATACTCAATTCTATATAACACATATTCTTAGGTATTGTCATATAAACATATATGGTATAAGACAATGTGTTAGGTGCCATCACGGAAGGGTTGACCAAGACACTGGAGCTACACAGAGAAGCCCATTCTGCATTCTTCCTCTTTGTGTTGCTCCTCTAGGTCTTGTAGAACCACTTTCCTCAGTGTAAATATGAGAAGATTCATGGGACCACTTGACAGCCTAGTCCAGATAATTTTACCTTGAACAAGGAAAAGTCCTGTGATGGGAAATCTTTGAGCCAGTGAGCAATTCAGATGCTTACTGATGAAGCCATTAACAGAGTAATGATGAAAGAGAGGCGTCTATAAGATGCTCTTGAGTATTAGTTAAAAGCATCAAAAGTTGATAGATTTGAATTCCACCTGTGCCATTGTTAACAATAAAATTTTGGACAATTTACAAAAGGTCTTTTTAACCTTGCTTTCTGAATTTATGATTAGCGATAATAGTAATTATCTTACGTCATTGTGAAATAAGGCGATGTATGTGAATGCGTAGCTGAATCCCTGACCATGACAGCTTTTTCATGGTGGTATGAGGGAATTATGATGTCTTAGAGTCACTAATTAGATCACAGAGGGTAAAGCATGATTAGCAAGGCGTTTTTGAGTCAAGAGGCTGAATAAGAGGAGGGAATCTGGGAAACAGGATAGACTCAGAGACACAGTGTGTTATCTGAGGTTTTTCAGTCCCAGGTGTCTAGAGAGGCCCTTGACTACAGGGCCCCAGAGAAATTGTAAAAAATTTTGAAATGGGAATCTTGTCTAGCTTATCCATCCATGTCTTCCTTACCTTTCATTGTCTTTGATCAATTTTACATCTCTACAAATTGTTGAAAATTGATAATATAAACAAGGAAAATGTGTATCTGGTGAAATGCAATTTATTATTTCTCTTTGGATTGACTCATTTTGCATGGATGTAAATTGGTTTCAAAATTCCTTATTCCCTATATAAGCATGGTTTTTGAGAATTCTCCTTTGAACTGACTATAACAACTTACCAGTTCCCTCATTAATTCATAAGTTGAATGAAGTTTTTGACATTTTATGTGTTCATTTTATGTTTGTATGAGAGTCATGATTTTATTTTCTTCTTCTTTTTTTTTTTTTTTTTTTTAAGACTTATCCTTTAAAAGGGACTCTCTCCAATGCATGAGGGAACCTCTGGCATTATTCTAATTTTGCAGTTGTGCTCATGCCTACTAAGTAGTCCTTTTAAAGGTAAAGGAACATTACTGGTTTCTGTCCTTATTGCCTCCTTGGAAGCATCTTCTGCGAGAGACATCTTGGAAGTTTCATAAGAGAAACTCAATTATCAGGGATCTGTATCTTTGTCCCCTGATTCTGCCTCTTTGCTATTGACACTCCCTGAGGGAAGGCCCTGTTCATGGAAGCCCGCATTAGTCCCCAGAGTAATTCTTGAAAATGGCCACTTTGACCTTGATTAAAGTTACAGCTAAATTTCTTTTGATTAAATGATTTTTCAGTTTGGTACTATAATGAACTGCTGGTAATTTCAAATAGCAAAACACACTTATCTAAAATTCTTTCGTTTGATAGTTAATAAATACATCTTAGATATGAACACAAAGAACATGCTGCACATTAAGGTCTTCAAAAGAGTGATGTGGACTCTGAGACAAGTGCAATTAGGAAGAGGAAACAGGTGAGGATGATAAAAAACCTTTTAAAGTCAAATAAAAACAAAAATAAAAAAAGTCTTATATGGTATTTATACCACAGTGTACACATTTCACAAGCTGCGTCATATTAACAATAAAAATAATGGTGAGGTCACATGTCAAATCCATAAGCTGGATTTGAAGATTCCTCAAACCTGATCCCATGCAGAATCATCTACTATCTGGCTTGAGGTATGTTGCTTTCCCACAGAAAAGCCCCTGGGGAAGGCTGCTTCATGCAGAAGTATTGATTCACTGGTACTCAGTGCTGGGCTCTCCTTTTCCAATAGGCAAACAAAATCAGACAAAATACCAAGCAAAGCATTTAATGAGTATTGGTGCTGGTAAATCCTTAACCTAGCCCATAGCAGGATTTTTGTTTCTTAAACTCCATGGTGTATTCAAACTAAGATGAATGATGCTAAATTTAACCACATCAACCAAACAGTTATTGTCATGTTAGCCAGAACTGAGCTGAGGGGAAGCCAATGAATATTTACAACTTCTACAGCCTTTCAAACTTTTGGCATTGTCCTAACTGCCATGTTTGTTCTTGGTGGCTCCCAGTAGATGAGGACATGCCAAGACCTGTCAGTGTCCCAGAGTTGTGAGAAATGCTCCCACGACTCAAGCTCTGAGAGGACTACTACTGTCTGCTCCTTTAGCAATCCAATGCAGATGAACTGGAAACCTGACCAGTAGGCAACAAGAGCTGGGGAAGTTGAGACATTAGATATGCCATCTAGCGCCTATCAGGGAGAAAGCATGAGTTGGGTGTTTTGCCTATTCATTCTTGCTGAGCCCAAGGGAATAACTGCTAGGAGTGCCTGTGTGTTCAGAGAGAACCACTTCTTTGTTTTGTGTAGTCTTGGGAGACATGAATGTAGAGCCCTGTCAGTCATCAGAGCTAAGCGATTTGGGAGCCAGTCTCTTGAGGGGGTAGCCATAACAGTTGGTATGCTGGATGTATAGACAAGCTCCTTCTAGGCAGGAGGAACATTAAATACTTCCTTGGCCACATCGTCACTGGGGCTGAGACGAAGAGTCAGAGCACTTGAGAGAGGTGAAATCTGGGACCAGAACTACCCTGGGAGTGAAGAATGAAGGGGAAATGATCAAACTCATACATGGTGAATGAAGGAGGAACCACCAGAAAGGTCTGAGGAAACTTTTGACTTTACCACCACTCCAGCCACTCAAGACTCCTCCGAGACCCACCCTAAGGTATGTTATGAACTGATAATGAAAGTAGAAGATGGTCTCTAGAAGTCATGGGTCAAGAGATGAGAAGAGCACAAAAAAACAAAAGCCCATTTGACAAAACTATAGGAAAGGAGTTTATTTTTCTTTTTTTAAGATTTTATTTATTTATTTGACAGAGAGAAACACAGCCAGAGAGGGAACACAAGCAGAGGGACTGAGAGAGGGAGAAGCAGGCTTCCCGCCGAGCAGGGAGCCTGATGTGGGGCTCGATCCCAGGTCTCCAGGATCATGACCTGAGCCGAAGGCAGTCGCTTAACCAACTGAATCACCCAGGCACCCCAGGAAAGGAGTTTCAAGTAGTACTTAAAACATCTTTCTTACACAATAAATGTATATCAATGGAGAGATCTAAAGACAATTTTAATTTTTTATTATATACTATTTTGAATTATCTATTAGTGTCTTTATTTATTTATTCTTTTTATTTTTGTTAAAGATTTTATTTACTTATTTGACAGAGAGAAACACAGCTAGAGAGGGAACACAAGCTGGGTAAGTGAGAGAGGGAGAAGCAGGCTTCCTGCTGAGCTGGGAGCCCGATGTGGGGCTGGATCCCAGGACTCTGGGATCATGACCTGAGCTGAAGGCAGATGCTTAACGACTGAGCCACCCAGGTGCCCCACATTAGTGTCTTCTAAATAATAAAAAGCAGATTGCAAAATTCAAGAAGGGGATTTTTAAAAAAATCTAAATTCACCAAATAGCACTATTTGTATAGATTTGGCCTTTTATATTCTCTAACATAAAAATTTGGTTGTTATTTAAAATGTATTACTGAGTAGCTACTCAATGAGAAAAAAAATTAATCAAATTACTTCTTTTTAAACTCAACCTACAATACAACTCTGGCTTCTAGTTGGTCTTACGAAGGATCCAACTGCTGACATCACACTGTCTTGAAAGAGGAGGAAGCACAAAGGGCTTTAAGTTGTGGACCTTTAGCAGTGGTTAGGGCAGTCACTTTGAGCAAAGACAGAGTGTTACATCTGTGAATTCCTGATCACAACTGTGTCTATGAGTAAGAATTAGGTGGTATGGGAAATGGCTTTGGGTCATTCACACATTTAAAAGTTCTATTGAGATATCTTATTAAAAAGGAAAAGGAGTTCATTTTTAACACTTACATTGTCAGATTTTGTAGTTCTTTTGCTGGAAGGCATTTAGTGAAAAGTGTATTTTCCAATGACCTGTAACAAAGGAAATGTAACAACTTCTCCCTCAAGGAGTGAATTTAAGCTAGATTTACGAACATTTTCAAAACCTAGGAATTTGGGATACAGGAATTGGTTTTTAAAAATAACAGTAACTATCTCTTATTGTGGTAACTCCAACTCTTAAGTCTAGGTAATGGAAAGTCAATTATTTTCAAATTATAAATTGAATCTTCTCCCCTCATGCTTCCATTCAATTTAACAAAAAACAATAAAACCAAGGAGTTAATTTCCTTAAATATCTTTTATGAAGAAATATTATAGAAGAATCTTAAAGCAAAAACATCCCTTTTTCTAGATTGTTAGTTTTTTGTTTTGGGGGGTTTTTTCCTTAGCTAGAAGAAACTAGGGCAATAAAAATACTTTTTTAAAATACACTCTACCAAAAAAAAAAAAACCACTCTACAAATCATCAACTTTGTGAGGTGAAAGATATTATCTTGTCCAACCTACTAATTTTCATATGACAAAATTAAGGTTCAGAAACAGAACAGTAGCCTTTTCTCTGGGGGCTCTGAACAAGCATTTCTTGCATTGTATTATGCCTCCTGTAGAATTATTGTTCGATTGCATCTTGAATTATAGCTTTATAAGTCGTAGCACTCTTATTACAGCATGGCTAAATGGATTATGAGAAGAGATCTTTGCCACTTGGTCCAGTTGCATAGAAGTGATAATCAATGCTCAAGAAATAAAAATGATTACTAAAAGAGAATAGCTCTAGAAGCAAACACCTTGGACAGATCCTAGGGGAACGCTTATATTAAGGGACAGAACAGAACAAAGAACCTGTGGATGAAATGGAAAATGTCTTCAGAGTTTAGGAAGAGAATCAATGACATATTGGGGGCTTATAAGTCAGATTGGAAGATAGGCATGGTCAAGAAGGAGAAATAAGAAAAACAAGTATAAAGAAGTTTGGAGAGAAGAGAAGGAAAAAGAAGGGGAGGATAAAGGGGAGACCCAAGAGTAGCTAAAGGAGGAGTGCTAAGAAAACATTTAAAAATACAAAGGACTTGTTTATCTATGTATGAAAAACAGAATGCAAATATAAAATTACAAGAGAGGGCACCTGGGTTAAGCCTCTGCTTTCGGCTCACAATCTCATGGCCCTGGGATCGAGGCCGCATTTGGGTTCTTGGCTCAGCAGGGAGCCTTCTTCCTCCTCTCTCTCTGCCTGCTTCTCTGCCTACTTGTGATCTCCCTCTCTCTGTAAAATAAATAAATAAAATCTTTTTTAAAAATTACAAGAGATAAAGCAGATTATTGAGGAAAGGAGGTCCTAGAGAAGAAAGGAGGAAATGAACTTGACACCCTAGAAGAGGGATGGCCGCTTTTCTGGGATAGACAGGAAGAAGATGGAATGTGAAGAAGCTCTCACTAAGAAGCTGGGGTCTCAGTAAATTACTAGACAAGGACAAATTCAAGAGGAGAAGATAACAGGGATGGCAAACATTTGAAACAATCTTCACCAGGTTTTTGAGAGCAATTGCTCCTGCTTAAGCTAGACATCTCGAAGTGAGAGTCCCACATATGTGGTAGTGGCTTGAGGGGGAGAAAGGAGGGAGTGAGGAGATCTGAAGTTTGCAGAGATAATGGAAATTAGAAACAGTCCATATTCCAGCACTTTATACACCCATTTATTGGAATCAGTATGTCAAGAATGTGACCACCTTGCCAAAATTATGATGGTCTCAGGACTGTTAAGAAAACATCACCCACTTGTTGCACTCATGGACATCCATGGCAGGGCAGTGAAGGAAGTGAATACAAGCAAGTAGAAAAATAAAGAGAGGCTCCAATCTAGATCCTATCCCTCCCCTATTGTGGTGCTCTCACGTACATAAAAGAGGGTTTTCCACTCAGAACATGGCTATAGAGGTAGATGAGTGACTCTTGGAAATCAGAGTGGATAAGAATTAGGAATTACTAAACCAATAAACATTTTCTAGATTTAGATTTTTTAAAAAATGAAAGTCCATCGTAGAACCAATCACAGAGTCCTTTGAAAGTATATACCAGCTTGGTCCAAAGTTAATGAAATCCTCAAAGCATTGTCAAGGAAAAAGAGATGACCTGCTTTATAAAGATACTGAATGTTGGAGGAGTTGTGCCAAGATAGAGTTTGAAGATTATTCTAAAACTTCAATTTAAAATGCCATCTTTACACCAACTGTGTTAAGTATAAGTCCTGGGGTAGCACCAGCCTACAGTTGTAACCGTTCTTTACGGAACACAACCTCACAGCTGGGGAGTATTTTATTTGTGTCAGCTGAAATGTTTTAGCCCCATCTAATTTTCACCTACTGAAAAAAACTATGGCTGGGGAGTTTTGGGCAACAATAAATGTAAATTCTGATTTTCTGTTATACTAAAGGGAGGACTATAGATCAAAATGAAAGATTTCAACTGGACTGGGCTCCTGATGAGAAGCACAAGGGGACGCATATTTAATCTGAGAGACATACCCAAGGCCTCATCACTTTTGGAGGTTTTGAGAGAAATAGAAACATGTCATGGGAGTATAGAAACATTAAAAGCTTTGGAGCATTGGGTCTTTGGGGGGGGGAAAGGCACATGAGAAGTCTCTGAGTTTCTTCTCAATACCTTGTTTTTTTACAGCTCAAGTTTTTTTCATTCCAGAAAATTATGTCACATTACCTCTGGAATTTTCTTGCACATAGGCTTCTACCTATGAACACAATGTGGTCCAGGCTGCTGAGCTTCTCGCTCTTCCCTTCTACCCTTTTGATTCCAGGACTTTTCATTATTCTTGTCACACAGATCACTAACTGCCCACCAACAATTCGTTCACTGCTTCCACATTGTAAAGTAGTTTCTGGAAAACATCTGTCCAACCAAGAATTACATTTCCCAGCTGCCTTTGTTTCTAGGTGGAGAAACATGACTAGTTCCCACCTCTGGAATATGAGGGCAAGTATTGTACATCATTTATCCTCAGGCAAGTTAGGCTGTAATGCCAGCTAAGTAGGTGTGCCTTTTCCATCTTGTTTTCCATCCTTCAGCTGGATGCAGAATGTTGGGAGGCTTAGGTGATAGAAGAAGCACAAGATGAGAGAAGGTTGGGTCACTGAATTGCCATGTGGTTTGGAGCCACCAGCCAACAGGAAACCAGTAAATCCATACTGGGAATTTACATGAGGGAGAAATAAACTTATAGTGTATGAAGTCATTAAGTCTTTGGAATTTATGTGTTATAATATCTAGCTAGTATTGCCTTAAATGATATACAATAGTCACCCATTCTTCAGAACTGGATATCAGCCAGTAACTCTTCATCAGATCCCAAGAACAGGTACTTTTCTGACTCACAAGATTTTTTCTATTTTCTGCAGATTTCCTCATTGTAGCCATTCACATACAACCATTTATTAATCACACCAAAAAAAGATCAAATGAAATTGTTGCATAATAGGATTATATATTGTCTATAGATAAGATCAGTTTTTAAACTCTCATAACCTTCTGGACATGAACAAAAGGCACATCAAAATCTCAATAATGGGGTTAGCAAGCATATATGAGAGAGCTGTGAACAGGGCGGCTGAGGTTAGGGGATGAGCCTAAGAGGTCTGGACTAGGCAGGGCTCACCCGCATTCCCTACTCTGGTGTCCGAAGGTTGCAATAACCACCAGTTTACTTCCAAACTGGTGCCGTCTCCAAGGATCTGATCTGATCATTAGAATAGAGAAGATGGAACCTCCATGTAATGGTGATACTTCAACCTGATGCTGAGGAAACATGGACCTAGCAGCACATAACCGTGGGTATCAGGATAGACTGAGATGACCAGGAGAACTAGGGTCCAGTCAATAATGGGAGGAATTTTGCCAGTCCTGTGCCATAACATTCCCTAATTGCTGTCACTATTTCTTACTCCTCTTCCATGCTAGCCCTGGATAGTAGGGCTGTGCTACTGCTCAACACCCTGCAATCTACCTTTGTCTATTTATGACATGGAGAACTTTTTTATTGTTTTCTTGTCCTTTAATTTAGAGACAAAAAATTTAGATCAATGGTCCTTTCTATATTTTCACAATTATTCTAAATCTGTCATGCCCTGATCTTCGAGTGTTTTCTTTATTTCTTCCACTTTGTGCTGTCCTTTCTGCCCCCAGTATTACAGCTTCACTACCACTATCATTTGATGTGATGTTTTCCTCCCTATCACAACGATCTAGCAAACAGAAAAAGAAAAAATAGAAGAAAGAAAAAAGTAATTAGGTTGTCCATGTCCCTTATTCCTTCTCATAAGAAACAATACTACTTTTGGAACCTTCTTCTCTTTGATTTAAAAGGTTCTTGGTGGAGAAAAAGATGATGAAAATTGCCAAGATAACTGAGCATTATAGAAGGAAGAGAGGAGAGAGGAAAGGGGTAGCAAATAACAAAGCTGTAACAAGGTCTTCATCCACTGCATGTGGGCAATGTTCTGGGTACTTGGCAGTCCTGCTTTGCTTCCTCCCTCCCCCCCCCTTCCTTCCTTCCTTCCTTCCTTCCTTCCTTCCTTCCTTCCTTCCTTCCTTCCTTCCTTCCACAAACACTGACTGTGTCCTAACTACATGCTGGGCACTGTGATTCCCATCCAGATCCATTAGTCCTTTTCTCACAATCCATCCAACAGTAGCCAGATTAGCAGTTTTCCAAAGTCTTTAGAAAAGTCAAGTACATTTTTTTTAAAGAAAAAAAAAAAAAGGAAGTCTGGTGTTAGATAACCTTCGATATGAACAGTTCCCTTGGCTACCACAGGGAGTGCATACTGTCTCACAGTTTCTGAGGCTGTAGAAATGAGAGAGAGGCACTCACCTTTTGCCAGAAGACTGTGATGTGTTTACACTCAGTGCTGCATGATAGGATCGGTGAGATAGTGAAAGCACTGCTTATAAACTGATTTTTATCCCCTCTATAGCATTGCTGCATTTATGCAGTTTTAAAGAAAAGACAGGCTGGAGGTACTCAAAATCAGTGGTTTGCCTCCTTAATGGGAATAGCAGTCATGTAGCCTAAAGAGAGATTCAGCAGAACTTGAGATGTAAAACATCACAGTTGCCTTCTGCTTAGACCTGGCTCTGTAGATGGTATGTTTAAGAGAATATTCCTGCCTTTCTTGTGCTTGCTTCAGCTCCTACTCTCAAAGGACTGAATTTGGGGATCTGTGTATAAAGGATGTGCCATAAAAGTAAATCACGTACTGGCCCTGCCTTTTCTCACAGGACCATTGACATTGTTAGCTCCTAGGTCTCCCAGGGTCTTGTGGAGGCCACTTCCCCTTTGTCCTTCCCTCAAATTTGCTGCTCTCTAGGTTTCTGTCTTTGCCTTTCCCCGCCTCTCCTCGGAGGGCCTCATTTATTCGCACAGTTTTAGTCTTATTCTTCACACCGAAGGCACTAAAGCTCTAGTTCAACACAGCTTTCTTCCCCGAACTCCAGACACATTTATCCAAGCTCGCATTTGGTCAGATCCATGGACCCATTAAAGCAATATGTCGGAAACCGAGTCTATCATCTTTCCACTCCATACGCCCAGACCTGCTCTTTCTAAAGTGTTTGATTCAACAGATGGCAGCACATTCACCCAGGTGTTCAAACAAGGAGCCACCTCAACTCTTCCTTGTCTGCCACAGCCCATAGCTAGTCAATCATATGATCCCTCAGCCCTACCTCCTGACCAAGGATCTTTCCCCTAGCACCTCTACTCCCCTGGCCATTGCCTCTGGAAGGCCCTGCCATCTGTGCACCTTACCAGCATGGTTTCCTAACTGCTCATCCTGTGCCACTTTCACCTGCAAAGACACCAGAGTGACCTTCCAACAGCACAGACCTCGCCATGTCAGTCCCATTCGGCACCCCATGCTGAATTACAATGTACCCAGGATTTGCTTTCATCAGGAATGGTGAGGTCAACAGATCTGGAGACAACTGCTATTGAAAAGACAGTTTCTTGTTCAAGTCCCAGGAGGAAGGATCATGCCACACCATGCAGGACCACACAGGAAGCCCCAGGGTGGGTCAGGAGCTGGAAGGGGGTGAGCAGAAAGCGTAGGACGGAGCCTTTACTGGGGTTTCACAGGAAAGAATGAGCCAGAAAGTGTAGGTGTACCAAGTAAGCTTATGACTAGCCAGTTTGAATAATTTGTTAGGATCTGGGTTATAGTGATGGTCCCTAGCTGTCTTGTACCTGGCTCTGTGGTGATTCAGGGTGGGGAGACCACTGACTTGGTATCTAAGACCTGATAGAAGAGATGGTTGGGATATTGTTGGTTGGTCTAAGTATCAAAATTGTGCTTGTTGTTTGCAATATACAGGAGTTAGCTGACCCTGGGAAGGGCAGGGTCATAAAATATAGAAAATTTTAAAAAAGTATTAATACACACATTTTCACCTACACAGAGACACATAGATACGTGGATATACCCGTACTCCCAAACACCTGAGTCCATAGATAACAGGAAATAAATGAGAGAATGGCATGATTGGATTTGCTATTTTTTGCTTTTGGAAGAAAGTCAGACTTCTGCTAAGATCCAATCTCATCTATATATCATTTTCTCTCTCCCTGATGTTTCTGTACATTACCCTAAATATGCTCTGCTCTCTCTTGCCTCTGGGACTTGGCACATATAGTTGTTCCCTTTGCCTATAAACATCCCTTCCATCCCTCTTCCCCTGGTTAATGCCAGAGCTTCCTTCTAGACCAGCTCAGATATCATCTCTCTCTGAAAACCTCTCCTTCCCACAGACCTGCACTAGTTACCCTGTTTGTGCTCCCAAATCATCCAGTCCATCCTGAACTGCAGTGACCTGGTCATTGGCTCTCTGCTCAACTTGACTGGAACCTCCTGGCAGGCATGCAAGGTGCCTACACCATCTCTGAATCTCCAGGGCCTGGTCCAGACCATAGCAAGCACCTTAAAAATGTTTGTTGGAATTTATAAATGAGTAAATGATTTACTAGGGAAATATGGTTACACTTAAAACTAAAGACATCACATCAGAAAGGGCCCCTTCCCATGAAGGTTTCTATTTGATCCCCAGTAAGATCTGAGTACTCTATTTCAGAGGTCTTCCCTGTCTGTACCCCACTGAAGCTTTGACCGCATTGCCTATCACATGGTTCCATTGTAGTTTATTTCTCTGAGAAAGCATACATCCTTAGATGGTAAAGGAGTCTTATGGTTTTGTTTTTGAACTTCTAATAGTGCTGGGCACATGGCACAATTTCAATAACTATTCAATTTAAAATTGAAAAATAAATAAGCTACAGCTACTATTCCAAAGGCTGTCTTATAATATCTGAAAGAAAAATAGCATTTTAACCAAACCATTCTTATAAACATAATTCAGCCTTCCTAATTCAAAGTTACCACTTCCACTTTCCATTACCAAAACAACACACATCCCATAAGAAACAACTGAAGACATTAACAATAGAGGAATAGAAAGCACTATTTATGTTCCTTGTTTTCAGAGTCTTATCTTCGCCTTTGATATGCCAACTAATTAAGGCCATAAAATGACTAATGTCTCCAATTGTTTAGATGTCCCAATATGCCATTATATTTTAATCTCTATGTACTTTCTCAACTTTTAACACCCACACTTCAAAAATCTTAAATTACATAGATGTCCTAAACCAAAGAGGGGAAAACTGATTTTGTATTAGGAG
This sequence comes from Spilogale gracilis, assembly GCA_004023965.1. Classification (NCBI taxonomy): domain Eukaryota; kingdom Metazoa; phylum Chordata; class Mammalia; order Carnivora; family Mephitidae; genus Spilogale; species Spilogale gracilis. The sequence continues at coordinate 113,249 of PITA01001104.1, forward strand.
GGCTATAAAGTACTATTGACAAGAAAACTGAAAACAAAACAAAACAGGAAAACTTGATGAGCCATGATTGAAGCATGAAGCATCAAACTTAGGAACTTTGGGAAAGAATATCAATCCCAGTTAGGACAAGAGAAAGAGAAAAGCAAGAAGATTCTAAAATTTAACCCATTTCTGCTTGAATGTCAGATCTCTGTATAGTTAGTGTTGAGTTTTTGTATTATGAATACATTAAAAACATTTTGCTTATGACAGTGGTAACTGAGAATTACATGCCAATTAAAAAATAAGAAGAGATAAGACAAGTAAGTTATCTAAATTGGGGCTCAAATGAATGACTCTTTCAAGTTCCAGAACTTAGAATTTTTTTTAGTTGGATAAACCATAGGCAAGATCTTGGCCATTAGTCCAACCCAGGACCAAGATGACAGTAAGATATATAGATAGATAGAAGATAGATAGATGATGATGATAGATGATAGATAGATAGATAGATAGATAGATGATTAGATAGAGAGATAGATGATTAGATACATAGATGATAGATAGATGATAGATGATGATAGATAGAAGACAGATAGATAGATAGATTGATAGATGATGATAGATGATGATAAATAGATAGATAGATAGATAGATAGATAGATAGATAGATAGATAGATAGATAATAGATAGATGATAGATAGATTGAAAACTGGCAATTACTTCTTGGCTGACCTTTCATATTGCTGAAAGATGTGCTTTCTCCAGGAGGCTATCACTAAATCTCCCCTGACTTACCATCTCTGCCATTGTGGATTTCCTCAGAGTTTTTGTCTTCCCTTTGCTTCTGGTGTATATTCCTCACTCTAACTACGCTCTCTTAAATGCCCTAAAGCTCTCCACCTCTTCTTACTGACCGCTGTGGCTGTGTAACAAATTAAACTGAAAGTCCATGAGGAAAGACAATGTGCTCTTTGGAACACACTTCCCTAGGGTTTGACGTTTACATATGCATAACAAAAACAGCTCTTAATCTGGGGTCCTAGGAAAAGGGGGCTGGGTGGGGAAAGGTGACAATCTCCTTTTACATTAGAATTTTAGTGGTTGTTTTGACAACAGTTATTTATTATGCACCTCTTGTGTACTATTAACTGCAAGATGCAGTGAGGGTTTCAATGAAAAATGATGGCATATAGTAAACCTATTTTTCTAACTAAATAGAAGGGCCAGTGTAGGAGGCAGCGCAGAGGTGATAAATGTAGGCCTCCCCAGAGGGATCCAGGAAGGCTTTCTGGAGAAGAGCATGACTCACTGGGGTCTTACAGGGGGATCTGGATTAGTCAGGCAGAGTGGAATGGGGCTGGGTTCCAAGCGTGCAAGCAGCAGAATATGCTAAGGCAGAGAAGCCTCAAATCATCTCCTATCCCAGGTAGAAGACACATGCTCTCCTACTCATTTTTCTAGCCCTGAAACAAAAGAAAGCCTCATTGGGTATAATCTAATTTCTTTGCTTACCATTTTTTTTTCCTAATGATGAGATTGAGCTAATGTTAATATAGAATTCTTACAGGTCACACTCTATTCACTTGTCAAAACAAAAATTGAGGCAAGCATTATAATAGCCATTCTCCAGAGGAGTTAACTAAGGTTCAGGGAGGTTAAGTGGGTTGTCTAGAGTAATGGAGCCTGTGAGTGACAGTCTGGATTCAATCCGAGGGTTAGAACCTGTGTTTGCACTCCTGCATCGTGTGGCTTGCGCATTCGACATGGGAGCAGCTGAGAGGAAGGAGTAATCATTCAGAGAGCAGAAACCAAAATAAAATTCCTAAGCACTGTGAAGAAGTTAATGTAACCATGAGTCACTGTTAGTGACTCTCTCCTTCCTGATGCTCTCTCCACTTTACATGATTCTGGAATGTCACGCGTTTGACTGCCAAAGAGCACAACGTGGGGTCCTCTTCCCCATTTGCTAGGACATAAGGGGAACTCAGTTCTAAACACTGGACCTGATACTATATGATAGTTAATATCCACCTTGAGCTGACACATGTCTTATGTGGTACGATTCTCAGCACTCTGTATTGAGGTTGACACAGAGTGGGCACTAATTTTATTATTAGCATCAACTTAAAAATAGAGAACGTGTTGCCCAGAGAGATGCTTTGCTCGAGTCACATAATGCAGGGAACACATGGCCATGCCGGGAGGGGAACCCAGGGCAGACCAAAACAGGATGAATGAAGTCATTACTGAGAAGTCAAAATTTCAGCTTCTGGTGTGCTGGCAAGGGCAGAGCAACTGCGGAAGAGAGAGGAGAGTAGAGCAGCTGCTCTCACCAAATCCTGAACGTTTAGGGTTGGAAAGAACCGGAGGCCTCATTTGGTATAACAGGCCTCCGTGACAGCTGGACAGCTGTGTGGGCCTAGAGGCCAGCGGGAGACACACAGCTCATAACATGTCTGCTAGCACAGAGGACCAATGGGAGCACTGGGGACACTGGCCCAGCACGGGATGGGAATCACAATACGTTAGGAACGCCTCTCCCCAGCAGGACTGTCACACGGGTGCAAATCGGTGTTTCAGGTCGGATGCTGAGATGGGCTAGAAGTCAAGCAGTTGCACAGTTCTGTGTTCTCTCCCAGAGTGCAAACAAATGGTTCAGATTTGTCTCTATAAATAAATACTCCTTTCCCCCATTTTCAGGTACATTTAATCAAAAGATTATAAGAATTATTGCCCAGGAAAGAAGATACCTTGACTCTAAGGACAGACAACAAGTTTGCTTTTATTTTGTCTATGTCAATGAATATAGAAAGCCAAATGGAAAATTGTGAGAGATTCACAGAAAACCTCAAGTAGGAATTGAAATCTACCCCCAGGGAACCAATATTGTATTTGTGTGTCTACGTGCACATGTGTGTGACTGCATGTATGAAAGCAGAGAGTATCCTGCCAGAATGCATGTTTAATGTTGCTTGTCTGTTATCACTTTTTTTTCTCTGATGACCTATCATTTCTTTTTTTAAATTAAACTTTTTTTTGAGATAATTATAGTTTCACACGTAGTAATAAGAAAAAGTACAGAGAGCTCCCGTGCGTCCTTTATCTAGTCTCCCCCAATGAAAACATCTTGCAAATACATGGTAGAATATCACAACTAGAATATTGGCATTAAAACGGTGAAGATACAGAACATTTCATCAACACAATGATCCCTTAGCGGTAGCCTGAGCCACATCCACTCCCCTCCCATCCCTATTTCCTCTTTAACCTCTGGCAATCACTTGTCTGCTTTCCATTTTCATAATTTTCTCATTTTATGAATGCTGTATGAATGGAATGACACAGTATGTAATCTTTTGGGATGAGCTTTATCCAACCAGCATAATTCTCTGGAAACTAACTCAGGTTGCTGCATGATTTGCTGTGCAGTATTCTATGGGATGGATGTGCCAAGGGTTGCTTAACCTTTCACCCGTTGAACACATCTGGGCTGATCCTAGTATTTGTCTATTACCAATAAACATTCATGTACAGTCCATTTGTCTGTGGTAAATGCCTAGGAGAATGATAGCTGGGTCATGTGGTAGTTACATGTCTGGATTTTAAAGAAACTGCCAAAATGTTTTCCAGAGTAGCTGTATCCCTTTACATTCCTACACGTAATGTCTGATCTAGTTTCTCTACATCCTCACCAGCATTTGTTCTCACTTTATTTTAGCATATCTGATACGTATACAGTGATTTCCCACGTTAGTTTTGGTTAGCATTTCCCCAATTGCTATGGATGTCGAACACCTTTTCATGTTTTATTTGCCATCTGCATATCCTCTTCATGACTTCTGCCATCTTCTAATTGACTTTTTTGCTTTCTTACTGTCAAGTTTTGAGAGTTCTTTATTCTAGATGCCATTCCTTTATCAGATATGTGGTTTGATATGCTTTCTCTTACTCTGTAACTTGCATTTCCATCTTTTGTAAGAGAAAAATTATTTAATTTGTATGAAGTCCCAATTTATCAGCTATTCCTTTCATGAATCATGCTTTCAGGATCAAGTCTAAAAATTCTGCCCAGCCCTAGCTGATGATTTTCTCATAATTTTTTTTCCCTAAGCATTGTATAGCTTTACACTTTCCATTTAAGGCCATAATCCATTTTGAGTTGCTTTTTGTATTTACAGAAAAGCACTCAAGTCAAGGCAACTTTTTAAAATTATTAATTATTATTATTATTATTATTATTATTATTGCATGTGGATGTTTAATAGCTCCAGCACAACTTGTTGAAAACACTACTTTTTCTCCATGAAATTACTTTGACATCTTTTTCAGAAGTCAGTTGAGCAATAATTTAAGAAGAAGTCAGCTGGGCATATTTGTGTGAGTCTACTTCTAGATTCTCTATTCTGTTCTATTATCCATTTCTCTATCCCTCCACCAATACCACAATATTGATTATAGTGGTTATAGAAAAAATGAAATTGGATAGACTGTTCCCACTTTAATCTTGTTTTTCAAAATTACTTTAAGTTATTCTAGTTCTTTTGCCTTTCTATATAAATTTTATAATAACACTATAAATATCTACAAAAGAATCTTGCTGACATTTTGAAAGAAATTACATTAAACCTGAATATAAATTTTGGGGAAATTGATATCTTCATTATTTTGAGTTATCCAATCCTGAACAAGGTCTGTCTCTCCAGTTACTTAAATCTGATGTATTTCTTTCATCAATTTTGTGTAATTTTCATCATACAAATCCTGTGTAGGTTTTGTTAGATTGACCCCTAAATATCTCTTTTTTCAAAAAAGAAATGTTAAATGGCCATTGCATTTTAAATTTTGGTGGCTATTATTTCATTGCTAGTATACAGAAATGCACTTGACTTTTGTATGTTTATCCTGTATCCTTGCTGAACCTTGAAACCTTGCTGAACTCACTTGTTAGGAGTTTTTGTATTAATTCCTTGCAATTTTCTCTAGAGAAAACAATGTCCTCTGCCAATAAGGGGCAGCTTTATTTCTTTCTAATATATATGCTTTCTATTTCCTCCTTTAATCCTATTTCATTGGCTAAAATTTCAGCACTATAGTAAAGAGTTGTAAGTGAACATTTTTACCTTCTTCCGAATTTTAGGGGGAAAGCTTTCAATCTTTCACTGTTAAGTAGAATGTTAACTCTAAGTTTTTGATAGATTTTCTTTATAAAGTTAGGAAGTTTCCCTCTACTTCTATCTCTCCTCAGAGATTTTATCATGAATAAACTAAATTTTGTCAAATGATTTTTTTGCCAGTATTTGATATGTCATATAATTTTTTCATCTTTAGCCTGTTAATATGGTAGAAACCATTTACTGATTTTCAAATATTTAAGCAGTCTTGCAACCTTGGAATGAACCCCAGCTGGTTATGGGGTATTAATTTTACATGTTGCTGAATTCTATTTACTAATATTTTGTTAAGGCTTTTTGCCTCTCTTTTCGTGAGTGATGTTGGTCTGCAGTGTGTGTGTGTATGTGTGTGTGTGTGTGTGTGTGTGTGTGTGTGTGTGTGTGTGTGTGTGTGTCTGACTGTCTGTCTTTCTCTGATTTTGATTTTGCTATCAGGGTAATACCAGTTTAATAAAAAGAGTTGGGAAAGGTTGCTCTTCTTCTATTTTCTGAAAGATACTGTGTTTGGTTGGTGTTAATTCTTTAAATGTTTGGTAGCATTCTTTAGAGAAACACTGAGGGCCTGGAGATTACTTTTTTGGGGAGTTTTTAAATTATGAATTTAACATCCTTAATAAGTATAGTGCTATTCAGATTACCTATGTCATAGTGGGTAAGTACAGCAATTTGTCTTTTCTATGGAATTGGCTCATTTTATCTAAGCTGTCAAATTTATGTGTACAGAATTGTTCATAGTAGTCCTTAATTATCTTTTTTATGTGTTCAGGGTTTGTAGAGATATTGTTTCGTTCCCCATATTTGGTGATTTGTGCCCTCACACTTTTTCTTTGTTAGTCTTGCTGGAGGTTTGCTGATTTTTGATCTTTCAAAGTACAACTCTTTGTTTTATTTTATTAATGGTTTTCCTGTTTTCAATTTCATTAATTTTTGCTCTTATCCTTATCAAACTCTTCCTTCTGCTTGCTTTATAGTACTTGTCTCTTTCTTGGTATGTTTCATTTATAGCGCTTTTTGTGATTCCTCTAATTGTTACCTTATGCCTATATACCTTCTCATAAACTACTGGTGTCATCATTTTACTGGTTTGAGTGAAGTATAGAAATCTTACTCCATTTTCATCCTTGCATTCACTCTCATTTATAATAAAATTGTCTTAAATATTTCCTCTACATACGTTTAAAACCACATTGTTCTAATTATGTTATACTTAATTATATAGTGTTATAATTATGTTATGTTTAATTATAGTGTTATAATTATGCTTCAATTGCCACACATAATTTAGAAAACTCAAGAGGAGAAGAGAATCCTATTGTACTTGCATATATATTTTTTGCTATTGCCTTCTCTTCTTTCCCAATATTCCAAGTTTCCTTTTTTTCTTTTTTTTTTTTTTTGTTTCTTTTCTGTTTATGGAATTTCCTTTGCCATTGTTTTAAGGTAGGTCTGTTTGTTGTGACAAATTCTCATACTAGTCTTTTATCTGAAAATGTCTTGACTTCCCTTTTATCCCTGTAGGATATTTTTCTGGATACTAGATTTGGGGTTGACAGTTTTTTTCTTTTTAGCACTTGAATAATAGTATGCCATACTTTTGACCTTATGGTTTCTTTTTTTTTTTTAACCTATCAAATAATCTTGAGTTTTATTTTTTAACAGTAATATATTTTATTTATTTTTTTTTCCATAACTCAGCAACCCTATCCCTCCTCACTACCCCCCAGAAACCCTCAGTTTGTTTCCTGAGATTAAGAGTCTCTTATAGTTTGCGGCCTTACGGTTTCTGATGAGAAATCTGGTAGATTTCTATTATTTTCTTCTATAAGTGTTCTTTTCCTCTAGCTGCCTTCAAAATATTTTATTTGTCTTTAGTTTTCAGAATTTTAATTATAATATATATTGGCATATTTCTTTGAGTTTATGCTGTATGGAGTTTGCTCAGCTTCTTGAATCTGTAGGTTTATGTCTCTTGCCACATTTTACAAAATTTCATCAATGATTTCTTCAAGTATTTTTCAAATTTCTGTTTTCAGGACTCCAATGACATTAATGTTAGATATTTTTCTTATTGTAGTCCTAAGGACTCCTGAAGCTCTGTTCTTTCTTTTTCTTTCTTCCTCCTTCCCTCCCTCCCTCTTCCTGCCTTCTTTTCTTCCTACCTTCTTTTCTTCCTTCCTTCCTTTCTTCTTTTCCTCTTTCTTTCTTTCTTTCTTTCTATCTATCTTCTCTCTTTTTCTCTGTTATTTATATAGGTAAATTTGTTGTTTTAACTTCCATTTTATTTATTCTTTCCTCTGCTTTATCCATTCGCTGTTGGGCCCACCAATAGCAGTTATTTTATCATTTGTTGCATTGTTCAGTTTTAAATTTTCCATTTAATTTTCTTTTTGCATCTTTTTTTTTTCTTTATTGAGACTTTCTATTTCCTTGCTGGGGCTCTCTGTTTTTGTCCATTTGTTTGGACAAATGTGTTTGTAATTGCTCACTGAAGCAATTTTTATTGTAGCTACTTTAAAATCCCTGACAGATAATTCTAGTATCTCTGTCATCACTGTGTTGGCATGTATTGATTGTCTTTTTTCATTCATTTGGAGATGTTCCTGGTTCTTGGTATGATGAGGATTTTCAATTGAAATCTGGACATGTAGAATATTGTGTTATGAGAATCTAATCTTATTTAAAACTTCTGTTTCAGCTGTTTTTTTCCTGACACTCTACTGGAAGGAAAAGTTGAGAAACTGTCTCATTATTTCCAGGGAGAAGCAGAAGCTCAGGTTCCCTACTTATCCTTTGTTGACACCTGGGAAAGGGGAGTTCCTCATTATTGTTGCAGGAGAGTGGATGTTCAGGCACCCCATGTGATCTGCAATGACACTGCATTGGAGAGAAAGCTTGTTATCATTGAACAGTGGTAAAAGTCCTGATTTTTCCCCTACTTCTCTGACAACATGGAGTGGGAGAGATCCTCATTACTATGATAGTGACGAATGACCACTAGCCCTGAAGGGACAGGGGCTGGTTATAGGCTGATAGGGTGAAGGTCCCAGCTGTCTACATGAGCTTCTGTGACATTACATGTGTGTGGATGCTGCGACACTTTGTAACAACCTTGCAAAGAGGGAAATGTGAGCTCCCTACTTGGCCTCTGCTGATGTGGGTGAGTTTAGAGCTATAGTATTTTTCTGTGGTGTTCAACTGGGCTCAAGCAGTTATTGTCTAAAGGTTTTCTGTCTTGCTAGGTTGTGCCTTTTCTGGTCTTTTGGCTAGAGAAAGCGGCTTATACTCAGACTTTTTTTTTCTTTTGGCTGTGCTACTGGCATTTCAGATTGTTGACCTCTCTGATTTCAGGTCTGGGAAATAAGAGGTAAAACAAAAACCCAGAGAACTCACACTATGCCATTCTTCACATCCCCAAGATCTTTTGCTAGTTTTCCTTCCTCCCTCCACCTTTCAGAGTCTTCTAATACATGTTTGATATATAATGTCTAGAGTTTCTTGGTTGTATTCTGTGAGAGAAATAGGAAAATTTGCCTACTGCCCATTGTTTTTGAACCCCATCACAGTTCTTTAAACTGCAAGCTGAGAAATGTGAGTAGACATGACAGACAACTGTGCCTTGGAAAGCATCTGATAGATGTTCTGTTTTTGTTTTTGTTTTTAAGATATATTATTTATTTTAGAGAGAGTGAGAGGACGTGCTTAGAGGAGAAGCAGAGGTCGAGGGAGAGAAAGTCCCAAGCAAAGTCGTCACTGAGCATGGGCCCGATATGGGGCTCAATCCCACTACCCTGAGATCTGGACTCAAGCTAAAATCTAGAGTTGGGCTCTTAACCAATGGGGCCACCCAGGCACACCAACCTCCCTCCCCCCACTGTGTGTGTGTGTGTGTGTGTGTGTGTGTGTGTGTGTGTGTATCTGTGTGTGTGTTAATGATGCTAGAAAGCAACAGGTAAGTCTCCCTACAGGAACTCAGGTACCCATGTTTTCAGTGGTTAGATCAATAGAGAGAGAGATATTACATAGGGCTTGAACTCTCAATCCTGAGATCAATACCTGAGCTGAAATCAAGAGTTAGATGTTTAACCAGCAGAGTCACCCAGGCGCCCCAAGAGAGATATATATACTTTAATAGAGCAGCTTCACAAACATCTGCCTAAGCAGCCTGGAGGAGCAACAGGAAGGGCAGGTTTTCTGGGGTTAGGTAGCCTCTTTTAGACCCAGAAAAAAATTGTGGTAGAAGCCCACCATTGAAGCTCAAGCTGGAGGATCATCCTGAGGATGGCAAATAAAAATGCTTCAATGTCTTTAAGCAACAAAACAGTGTTTCCATGTAGATCTTATCCTCTGCCTTCTATGACCAAAAAAATGAGTTCCCAATCAAGTCAAGTTAAGCATTTTTCTCCAAAGTGTTTGACGTGAAAAGAGGCCTGAGGTGTAAGATAGAGAAGGGTGAATTTGCACAAGCCCCTGGCGATGGCTGCAGTGCCCTGTTGGTCTTGCTGTCAGAGCCATAAGAAAGGCTTCAAGACTCACCAATAAACTGGAACCAAGAAGGTATAGATTGAGGTAAAGAACTTAGAAGAGCATCTAGAGCAAGTGGGAAGTTCAGAAGAAAAGAGTTAAGAAATAAATCTGAGATATGCAAAAATTGACAACTAGAAGGGAAAATGGATTTGTTCTCTGGAGGCAGGCAGCCTTATTCTAACAGTAAATAAATAATTTCTGTCAGAATAAAATCTAACACTTAGCTCTTAAGGTGAAGTAAAAACTCACTGAAGTTGGAATAAAACTGTTATATTTCCTCCTCCTTTCAATCTATGTACAGACCTCTCAATTCTTTGTAGAAAGCAAGGTTATTATACCAAAAGGTAAGTAAATGAAAGGACAGTATGCTGTTCATATTGAAAAATATTTTGGGGGGCACCTGAGTGGCTCAGTTGGTTAAGTGACTGCCTTTGGCTCAGGTCATGATCCTGGAGACCTGGGATCGAGTCCCACATCAGGCTTCCTGCTCGGCGGGAAGCCTGCTTCTCCCTCTCTCACTCCCCTTGCTTGTGTTCCATCTCTGGCTGTGTTTCTCTCTGTCAAATAAATAAAATCTTTAAAAAAAAAAGAAAAAAGAAAAATAGTTTGGTTTGGGCTTTTCATTTTTGTTTTGTTGTTTATCTTCCAAGTTCTAGGATATTGATACATGAAGACAAATCTGTACCAAACAAAAAATAATTCAAAAATGTGTCTGGAAACATAAAGGAACGAGGAGCAAAGACTTTTGGAAAAACACTAAGCATATTAAGTATGCTTGATATGCCCTAAGGCTGGGAGGGAGACAGGACACTGTTTTTACTCACAGATAGTAAATGCTCACCGCCCTCATCCCCCCACTCCGGAGAAAGCCAGCTCCTGGCCACAGCCTCAACTCTGCTCTTGGCTCTGTAATGACGGCACCTAGATGGACAAGCAGAGAGTCACAGCCTGAGTCCACTCAAAAGCTAGACTTGTGGATCGAGCCGCTTTGTTTCAGTAGCCTGGCTTCTCCATCCCTCTTCTCAAGTACACCTCCCTGTTGCCCTTTATGGCTATACACCCCCTGACTGCCTTGCATCGGACCTGATGAAATCATTTTCTGCTTTCTTCTCCGTATCCTGTATCTGAATGTCTAAAAACACTTTGCTCCAAAAGATAATTATGGGTTGATAGATTCAGTTAAAATACAGACCAGTTATTCTCTTTCATCTTTGAGGCAAGATAAGGTCTAAGATGAGATAAAATATCCATAACTCCAACAGGATCTTTGGCAGTAGGGCAAATAGTGGGATGTCTTTGTACATCTTTTGTACAAAGATATATGCTTGTGCAGGAGAAATGTCTGATAGGTAGATCCAAAGTACTGCTTAGATCATGAGCTTTTGACTCTCATCCATTACTAGGTAACTGTTGGATACCTCACTCCCAGACAAAGGGACAATGACATTTCCTGGGGTTTGTGGGGCTGTGGGTCCTAAACAACAGCTGTATCTAAAGGAAGAAACTTAAAAACCTAAGGCAGTTTCTACTAATAGCGTATTGTATGAATGATGAAGTATTTGATTTCCTCAGCTTTGGATATTCTGATTAAATTCCCATCCTTCAGAAAGAAGTAAAGTTTATTAAACTCAAAATGTGTTAGAAGTTGAAATTTAACCTCTATATACCCATCTACCAGTCACTCCTTATGATATATTGATAGAAGACCTTCAATAGGTGAAAGCCAAGCATTTCCTGCCCCAGATAGGTAAGAACTGAGGCGCTGGCCTGGGTGTTTGTGACCTAGAATCAAGTTGCTTTTTCCTTTGGAGTATTTTTTTTTAAGATTTTATTTATTTATTTGACAGAGAGAAACACAGCGAGAGAGGGAACACAGCAAGGGGAGTGAGAGAGGTAGAAGCAGGCTTCTGCTGAGCAGGAAGCCCGATGCAGGGCTCGATCCCTGGTCTCCAGGATCATGACCTGAGCCGAAGGCAGTCGCTTAACCAACTGAGCCACCCAGGCGCCCCTCCTTTGGAGTATTACCAACAGGTATTTCCCCCCGGTATCCATTTGGGTGTAAAGAGGGAAACAGTTCAAATAACACAAATATGTTTCAACTGGATATAAATTATAAAGTAATAAGATTTTTTTTTTAAGATTTTATTTATTTTACAGAGAGAAACACAGCCAGAGAGGGAACACAAGCAGGGGGAGTGAGAGAGGGAGAAGCAGGCTTCCTGCCGAGCAGGGAGCCCGATGTGGGACTCCATCCCAGGTCTCCGGGATCATGACCTGAGTCGAAGGAAGTCGCTTAACCAACTGAGCCACCCAGTTGCCCCTAAAGTAATAAGATTTTAAGAGACAAAAATAAAAACTGAATCCATGATGAAAAAAAAAACACCTTGTGCTTTTTCAGAGATTTCTATATACTAGATTCTGTGCCAAGTGCTTTATATACCTCAGCTAACTGAATTCTCACAATAAATCTCTGATTTATGTATTATTATGCTCATTCTACAGATGAAGAAACCATAATTTAAGAGTTCTCCTTACTTGCTCAAGGCCTCATAGGAAGTCAGGATTGGAATTCACTTCTCTCTGACCCTAAAGCCCCTATTTTATCCAGCCTAGTAATCATTACTAGCCTTGTAGTCATTACCAGTCAGATTTTTTAAAAATGTTTCTTCCTTTCATTAATAAACAGATTGAGATTTTCTATAAGTCAGTCCTTCTCTTTGTTTATTTTGGTTCACTTACAGAGTAAAATGCCCAAAGATATCATCCTACATAATTATGTTTGAATTTCAGATATTTATGTTATGTTATAATAATCACTGAAGAACAAATAAACTAAAAAATAAAATGTAAAATTACTGTCTCAATATTTTAGTCTTATTGTGAAACAGATTAGTGATCCATCTGAAATAACCATAATGATATTATTTAGACAGACTAAATTTGTGTTCCCCAAACACAAATATTTCATCATCTCTGAAATTAAGCACTACATGGCTTAAAAAGTCCTCCTTCATTTCATGAGCAGAAAGACAATGGTGACTTATCTTTAGGGAAGATTATTTCCATTATTTTCTATAATGGTCCATAATCTTTGCCCCCCGCCAAAGATAAATCATTCTGCTTACAGATTTATTAACATTAAAAAATAGACTTAGGTAGAAGCAGTTAAGGCATATCAGTCAGTATAAGCTAGGTAATGCTCAGTAAAAATAACAATGTCAATATCATAAAATTTTGTTGATTTAAAACAACGAAGATGACCTATTGCTTTCTTTCATATCGATAGGCTGCTCTGCCCTTCCTAGTCATTCAAACACCCAGGAGGGCAGAGCAGTCACCGGCTCAAATGCTGCCTGGTGAACATTCTTTACTGATTTTGGCAGATGCTGTGGGTCCTTAGCCTATGTCCCCTTGAATCCCCTTTGTGTTGCTATGATGTCAGTTTGAGTTTTTTCCAAAAACCAAATCTTGAATTTTTGTTGGAGGGTTGTCCTCAGGTTATCAGAAACCACTTTGCCTGCTTGCTGAGGGCCCCAACTGATTGCAAAGGAACAAATTCACATTACCCTCAGGGTCCTTAACAAAAACTGGTAACGTGAGTGCCTAAATACCCTAGCTCTCCGGCCCTGCCCTGGGATAATCTGAGACATGTATAAATTGCCAGAACTCCCCTTGAGGATCAAGTTTTAGTGGTCCACTGTAGGAACTGGTTTAATTATATGTTCCTTAATGGCTGTCTGTGCTTCTCAAAATCACTCACCTCACTCACATGATGGTTATCGGCCCCACTAAATAAACTATATCCACTGCATCCTTTTCTTAGAGTCTAGCCTCTGCCAGCAACTAAAATAATAAACAAGTGCCAATTCAAAATAAATGTATTTTAAAATGGATACAATTGTAGAATTAAGACAAAAGATGAAGGAATAGCACCAACTCAGTTCTAAGGCATTTTGTGGGACAAATAGTGGTAGGGCCCCAGGAAGAGCACAGTATTCCTGCAACATTCTCCACATGAAATACTTGCAGGAAAATACATTAAAGAAATGCTTCATACTATAACCCTCTTTCAGAGAATCGCAGTGTAAATAACCCCAATCCCCCAAATCTGTTTAATATCCTTTAGTTGAGAATTTCACAAATGTGTTTCACCACAGAACCTTTCTCCCCATAAGGAATGCTATAAAACACACTTTTAAAAACATTAAACTGCATTGTGTGGGAGAATAATTTTTTAAGGGTTTTTTTTTTTTAAGATTTTATGTATTTCTTTATTTGACAGAAAGAAACACAGCTAGAGAGGGAACACAAGCAGGGGAGTGAGAGAGGGAGAAGCAGGCCTCCCGCAGAGCAGGGATCTCGCCACGGGGGCTTGATCCCGGGACTCCGGGACCATGACCTGAGCCAAAGGCAGACGCTTAACGACTGAGCCACCCAGGCACCCCAATAATTTTTTTTTAAATAATTAGATTTCACTAATTTAGAATTTGAAAATATTTCATGTAGATCAGACTAAAAGGTCACTTTTCAATAAATAATGCATTTGCTAATCCTTAAACATATTTCAGGAAAACAGCTTTTCAAAAACATTAGTGGAGGGGCACCTGGGTGGCTCAGTCGGTTAAGCGACTGCCTTCGGCTCAGGTCATGATCCTGGAGACCAAGGATCAAGCCCCACATCGGGCTCCCTGCTGGGCGGGAGGCCTGCTTCTCCCTCTCTCAGTCCCTCTGCTTGTGTTCCCTCTCTCGCTGTGTTTGTCTCTGTCAAATAAATAAATAAAATATTTTTTAAAAAAATTAGTGGAATCCATTGTTGTCTAAATTCATTGTTGTCAACTTCAAGAGAATCTTACCTTCTTATTAAAGGATATAGTTTACTTAGAAATCTTAGGAGGTGATTAGTTGTTTGACCAATTAATGTCTATCAAATGCCAAGTATGTATTGGACACTAAATATTCTCATAAATACTTTATATTGCAGATGAATTTTCATTCCAAATAGTTTTGCTATGGAAAGGGAAAGAATAAAGTATTATTGAATGTAAGTCTGGAATACATTAGTTATTTCTGGTTTTCTTTCTTACTTTTAACATTCATGAGTTTTAACATTGGGAATTTTCCCACAGCTATTAAAAATTCAGATAATTACATCATTTAAGATAGTTTCAATATAGCCTAATTTAATTAAGATAGAGAGCTAAATATAATTTTGGAAGTGTTTTAATGCATATAACAGCATAAATATAGTGGGGTAAAAAAAATCATTGGCCATAAAATCAGGAGAATTGATCAGTCAAATTCTATAGCCTGGTAGACCTGATAGTCACATGACTTGATTTTTCTACATTCAATTTCCACATCTGTAAAATTATGTAGATAGTTGCATATATCAATTAAAATTTTATATATATTTATGTTAGTTATAATTATATATTATATATGAGGATTTTTATGAGGATTAAAAGAAGGAATACATACAAAAATGGTCTTTAAATTCAAAAATGACAAACATATGTGAGGATTATTGTTAGATAAAACCATTTGGCAAATTTATATTTCTCTCTTCTCTGTCAGGGAGTGACACTAAGGATCTTCTTTGCCTATTTAGATTTGCTATAGCCCTTTGGCACTTGGTTCTTAAGAGTGAAACACTAGAGAACTGAGTTATGTCATTCTTGGTAGTACAATATTATATTAAGCAATGACACAAATTAAATAACCTTGGGTTTTTGCTTTTGGCTTTTTTTGGGTTTAGGGGGGCAGGTGTCCTTATTATAACTACTTCACATTTATTTGATGTATTATTGGATATTTGGATTCAGACTTGAACTCAAATGCGTACACCACTACTGAATACTTGGGATTTAGGGCAAGTTACTTTACCTATCTGACCTTTAATTTCAGATAACTATAAAATGACAGTAATAATAAATCAACTATCAGAGTGCCTGGGTGGCTCAGTTGGCTAAGCATTCAACTTTTGATTTCAGCTTAGGTCATGAGCTCAACGTCATGGGATTGAGCCCCACATCAGGGCCAAGTGTGGAACCTGCTTACAATTTTCTCTCTTCTTCTCCCTCTGCCCCCCCCCCACCATGCACCCTGTCTCTCTCTCTCTCAAAAAAAAAAAAAAAAAGCTCATGGAATTTTTATAATAATTAAATGAGAATATACATTCAAGCATGTAACACACAGACTAACACATAATAAGGGTGCAAGTACTGCTAATTCCTTTCTTTTCCCTCTCTCACAAAGAGCTTACTTATTTTGTGAATCCTCTGTGCCCAATATTGCTTGATTTTACAGGCAATGCTCAGTAGTTGTTGACTGAATGGATGAACACCTGACCTAAGTTCTTGGGAGAACAGACGCCCTTCTAGGTCAAGTCCAGACTCTTTAGTCTGATTCTCTATGTTAACTGGCATCTAGCCAACCTTGTCTCTCAAGCCCTGCTCCTCTAGCATGGTAGATCTTGAATCAGAAATCCCCCATGTCTTTGGTTTCACTTACTTGCAGTGCATAAGGGGTAATATAGAGGACAGTAGGAGAAGGAAAGTAAATGGGAAGTATGGTAATTCAGGGAGAGAAATGAAACATGAAGGACTTTGGACTCAGAAACAAACTGAGGGTCTTGGAAGGAAGGAGATGGGGGGATAGAAGAGCCTGGTGGTGGGTACTGAGGGCACCTATTGCATGGAGCACTGGGTGTGGGGAATGGGCAATGAATCTTGGAACACTGAAAAAATAAAATAAATTAAAAAGACAAAAAAGAAGTCCCCCATGTCTTCATGGTCTTCTCTCAAATACTTCAAATGTTTGATTTGCCTTTTTCAGTCTTACCAGTATTGCTCTTTTTTTTTTAATTTTTTGCCTATTGAAATCTCAACATTCACTTTAAAAAATACTTCAGCATAACCCCAATGTTTATAGCTGCATTATCAACAATAGCCAAATTATTAAAAAAGCCCAAATGTCTACCAACTAATGAAAAGATAAAGAAGATGTGATAGGTGTGTTTCATATGCAAATAATATATATTATATATAATTAAATAAATTATATATAATAAAATAATTACATTATAAAATGAAATGAAAAACATATAAATGAAATATTGTCATTTGCAATGACATGTTTAGAGCTAGAGAGTATTATGCTAAGTGAAATAAGTCAGAGAAAGACAAATACCATTTGATTTCACTCATACATGGAATTTAAGGGAAAAAAATGAGCAAAAGGAAAAAAAGGGAGAGGGGAAAACAAGAAACAGACTCTTAACTATAGAGAACAAACTGATGGTCACCAGAGTGGGGGTGTGGGGGGATGGGTGAAACAGGTAATGGGGGTTAAAGAATGCACCTGTTGTGATGAGCACTGGGTGTTGTGTGTAAGTGATGAATCACTAAATTCTACACCTGAAACTAACATTATACTATATGTTAACTAACTGGAATTTAAGAAAAACTTAGAGAAGAAAAAGAAATGCATTCCTCAGTGCCCTAAAATACATGTTCAAGAATATTCATAGCAGTATGATTAGTTATAGGCCAAAGCAGGAAAGTCCCAAATGGCCATTAGTAGAATAGACATATAAATTAGAATATTATTACAGGGAATACTATATAGGAATGAAAAAGAATAAACCACTGCTACATACAATGTCATGGATGAATTTCACAAATGTAATGTTGTTGTTGCTTTGAAGTTCATTTATTAACTTGTCTCTACATCCAGTATGGGGCTCAAACCCATGACCAGGAGATCAAGAGTCACATGCTCTCCCAACTGAGCCAGTCATGCATGCTGGGAAGAGTTTTCAATTAGCAATAATCACGCCTCAAATAAACCTCATTGGCTGTGACACCGTGCAAAGCCACAAATGTAACATTGTTGAAAAGAAATCAGATGTAAAAGGATAGCGAGGAGACCGAGGATCAAGCCCCACATCAAGACAAGACAAGATCAAGACATATATACCATATGATTCTATTTACATAATGTTCATAACAGAAAAATCTATTATATTTGAAAACATATAATTGGTTACATCTAGAAAGAGAGAAGAATGATTGGCATGGAGTAGAAGGAAAGACTTCTGAGGTGATAGTAATATTTCATTTCTTACCTTGTGTGGTGGCTGTGTTTTCTCTGTGAAAATTCTTCAGGTTGTGTGGTTTTAATTTGAGTGCTTTTCTTTATGTAAATTTTTTTCTTAATAAGAAATTTATCTAAAAATTTATACATGCATGTATTTGGTTTTGCCCCTTGATCTTAATGAAATCAAATTGTACATATTCTTAAATGATTTGCTTTTTCATTAATAATTTTTCAAATATTCATTAATATTTGCTTTTTCATTAATTATACATTATTTATATATTTATTTGATGTGTTTACATAGAAGCTAGAGTTTAGATCTCTGTATAATCATTAGATCATTAGATCTCTGTATGATAATTATTGTATTTGAGGAAAATCACCCTTGCTGTTTTTTATTTAGGGAACAGATTTGAGAAAAAGACAAATACCATATGATTTCACTCATATGTGGAATTCAAGAAAAAAAAAACAAGTGAACCTAGAGGGGAAAAAAAAGAGAGAGGAAATCCAAGAAAGAGACTCTTAACTATAGAGAACAAACTGATGGTTACCAGAGGTGAGGTGGGCAGTGGGATGGATGGGGATTAAGGAGGGCACTTGCTGTGATGAGTACTGGGTGTTGTACGGAAGGGATGAATCACTAAATTCTATACCGTCAACTAATGTTACACTGTGTGTTAACTAACTGGAATTTAAGTAAAAACTTAGAGGAAAAAAATAAAAATAAAATACTTCGGCATAGATATAATGTTCTGTGCACATGTGTGTTTATTGGGGGGAGAGAGAGACAGAGACGAGAGAGAGAGAGAGAGAGAGAGAGAGAGAGAGAGAAAGAAAGAAAGAGAGAGACATGGTTTTACTCTACATACTCTGGGAGTAGTTATTGTTCTAACTGGGAAAACACACTCCAGGGAGTATTAGGAGAATTTAAACAAAAGCCTTAAAGGGCTCAGCTCTCTTGGTTTCTGACAGTAACAAAAATTGTGTTTATTAGCCTAATAGACATTAGACAACGCTTTTCATTAGTAAAATTTCATTAGTAGAATATATAAATTGGCTAGAATTATTTTAGTGACAACTCTTTGCTTTTTTTTTTCATAAACAGGATGTAAGAATCTAATAATCTCAGAAGTTTTACACTCTTCAGAATGGCATCTGAGGCTTGATTCCAAATGATACTGTATCCATCCCTGATTCAGAGTTCTGATATTAAACTTTTTTTCCCTCTCATTTTTTTTTTGTATAAACATTAACTATTTCATTCAAGGTGTGGTTAGTACACCTAGAAATACCTAAAAGGAAACATGACTGTTTCTGTACCTAGATGATAATAAATTGTTGCCTAGGTGGCAAAATTCTGTTTGGGTATGACTTCATTGTCCCCTGGGAATAGGACAGTTGTGAGGAGCCCTATAACACCTCACCTATTTCTGTGAGAGCCCCCAAACCCCTAAATAATTATAAACAAACAAATTAGCTCAAATCAGTTGTAAAATGTGACCTGGATGCCATGATAGTATTTACATGGATTGTTAAGTAAAAGCAGGAAACAAATTATCTTTTCTAGGAGGAAAAATCTGAAGATGAGAAAACAGCATGGACTTGTCCCCATGTTCATCTAAATGCATATGTTATATAAAAGTAGACAGAAGGAACCCTGGGGGTGATTCAAAACAGATCATGGCGCTCTATGGTGAAAAATTAGAACAGCAGGAGCAGCAAGATGGCCTAAACTGGGCGGGGGAGAGGGGTGGGGGGTTGGCGGGAGGTGCATGAGGGTAGTTATTAACTTCTCCTAGTTAATATTTATCTCAGCATACATAGGGTAGAAAGTAAAACAGAGAAAAATATGGTTGCCATGGGTCGTGATAGGATGCTTATCAATATTTGGAAAAATATAGAATTATAAATGAAAGTAGTCCAAGTGATTACTACACAGATATCTGCTTCTGTCACCAGCAGGACCCCTGACATGGACCTGAACTTTACTGCTCACCTGCTTGTACTCACTAACATTTACCTCACATTTTTCCTTAATCTCTTCTTTCAGGCTTACCTCTTACTCAGGTGAATGAAAGCCCAAACCACCTCCCAGGTGCTGGCCAATGCCCTGACAAGACCTGGCTCACCCTCCCCAGAGCCATTGACCTAACCCCCCCTGACTTGCTCCTACACAGAGGGCCATAGAGTGACCTCTGGAATGACTGGCAACTACCTCTCACTATAATACTAAAATCTCTGCGGCACCTAGGCAGCTCAGTCTTTTGACCTCCAGCTCTTGGTTTCAGCACAGGTCCTGAGCTCAGGTTATTGGGATCTAATGCCATGTAAACTCTGGCTCATCAGGGAGTCTGCTTCTCTCTCTGTCTCCCCCAGCTCACACATGTGCGTGCACTCTCTTTCTCTAAAATAAATAAATCTGTTTTTTCTTTTTTAAATATTTTATCTATTTATTTGACACAGAGAAAGCACAAGCACAGGGAGCAGCAAGCAGAGGGAGAGGGAGAAGCAGGATTCCCACTGAGCAGAGAGCTTGATCCTAGGACTCTGGGATCATGACCAGAGCCAAAGGCATACACTAACTGAGCCACCCAGGCACCCCAAGCAATAAATCTTTTAAAAAATAATATTAAGATCTCTGCCCAAAGAGGAGCCTCGGTCTCATTTTCATTACATAAAATGTATGCATAGACATATTTCCTTAAGCACACATGACCTAATGCACACCTGTACATAAGAAGACAAAGCTTCCCTATCTAAGTATTCATCCCAACCCTAAACAAAAGGAACCCATTCACCCTCTGTCTGGGAGTCAGGGCTTTGGAAGCCATTCCCTATGCTCCTCTTATTTGCTGTAAATAAGCTTTCTTTGCTTGACAACTCAATCTGATTCAGTCTGACTCACCATGGAGCAGACTCAGGTTGGCTTGGTTAAATCTCCTTTTAACCTCCAGCTAAGTGACCTACTTCCAGGCACGGTAGCGGATCATTAACAATTTAAAGGATAGGCACCTGGCTGGCTCAGTCAGTAGAGCATGTGACTCTTAATCTCGGGATCGTGATTTCAAGCCCCACATTAGATGTGGAGCTTACTTAAAATAAAATAAATAAGATAAAATACTTAAAGAACAACTATCACAGGGATTTGCAGGGGGGTGAAGTTACTAAGTGAAGAAGTTTTATCTTAGACACAGTTTACACACGTTAAAATCCATCAAAAAAGAATTTGTCCAATGAAAGAGAGGGGTGTTTGGCTTGGTTAAATGGCCTCATTAAGGAAGGAGAAACCTCTCAGATGATTTGGTGTGTTTCGAATAAGCTTACCCTGGCTATTAGTTTTGGCAAAAAAAAAAAGAAAGAAAGGAAGGAAGGAAGGAAA
This sequence comes from Spilogale gracilis, assembly GCA_004023965.1. Taxonomy (NCBI): domain Eukaryota; kingdom Metazoa; phylum Chordata; class Mammalia; order Carnivora; family Mephitidae; genus Spilogale; species Spilogale gracilis. Next base: position 134,406 of record PITA01001104.1, read on the forward strand.
GAAAAGAAAGAGAAAGTGTACCAAAAAAAGGAGAGCATCAATTTATCACAGAGCTATAGGCCAGCGGAAAAAAATTTCTGGCCTCATTATTTAATGACAGTGGTACTAAAGGAAATTTGCTGGTTGTGATTCGTATCTAGGAGGACTGTGTTACTGTCAGACAGTTTTGGTACTTGAGAAAGAGACCAAATATGTTTGAAATTTGTAGATGTGGTATGATTTATTTGTACATGTTAGGTTGAATATATTTGTAAAAAGGACCAAGTACTAATTAAAAGCTCCTTAAAGCAATTTTTAAATACTCCTAGACTTACAAATACCATAAAATATTTCTAAGTTGAACTTAAAAGCATAACAACAAAGTAGATATTTAAATCATAAATTGGCAAATTAAATAATCTTAAAAGCAAAGGCGATCTTCACAGCCTTTTCAAAAATACATCATTCAACTTAGCTACTAAAGAGAGTGCATTTGAATGGCTAGAACCTAATTAGAATTGTAAACAGAAAGAGTTAGAGGTCCTCAAGGAAAGAAAGAGAAGACATACCTTTCGGACACAAGATAATCACTTTAGGACCCCAGCTATCCCCACATTCCTCTGTGATCGATGCTCTACCAGCTCTACTGGTCCTAACATACTTCTTGTGGAACTTCTTAAGGGAACAAAGGGAATGCAAAAACTAAGTCTCTACCAGACCATGAAAGAGCTTACCCAGGTCAGAGACAGTAAATCAATGGTAAAACTCCCAGTGCTATTCCAAAAGTAAAGACTGACCTAATGCACATTTTGAATTGTTTTTCCAGGATTGGAGCATAGGGTTTCACGAGGTTAATGAGGTAAAAACTGACCCCACTTCTTTTCACAGGAATGCTAATTTGTTTTAGAGGCAAACAAGAAGAGCTCCAGTGGCCTAGACCAGTTTAGCTGGACCACCGGCTCACACAGGTACAGGTGGACCATGCAATCACAGATCATTTCCTTTTCCTCATTATAACGTGAAAATCTCCACCCAAGGAAGAACACAATCCTCATTAACATAATGATGCATATATAGCCATGGTTCCTATATAGGCATGCACAACCTTATATCTTCCTCTACATGGGATGATAAAACTCCCCTTCCTGAATATTCATCTTAACCCCAAATAGAAGAAACCCACTCACCCCCGCTCAGGAAGACATGGCTCTAGAAGTTATTCCCCATGATCTTATTTGCTGCTTATTTGCAGCAAAGAAACTTTATTTAGTTTCTTCTATGGGACAACTTAACCTAGTATAGTCCCTATCTATAGCAAACTCAACATTACGAGTAAGTGTTACTCAACAGAATGAGTAAGTCTTTAGTTTAAATCCAGAGGATTGCTACTCCGTGGAATAGAAATGTGTGGCTCTATTTGAAGAACCCCTCAATCTAGAAAAAGGCATTAAATAAAAAATTTAAAATATGTCTATAAAAAATTCTGCTTAACACATGAGATAATCCTAGTTTATCTATGGTAAATTTCCATAAATCATATAAACATATATGTTTATAGACTTTAGAGGTGCCTGGGTGGCTCAATTGGTTAGGCAACTGCCTTCGGCTCAGGTCATGATCCCAGAGACCCGGGATCGAGCCCCACATCGGGCTCCCTGAATCTGTTAAATATATAGTTGCCGTATGACTCAGTAAATCTACTCTTAGGTACATACCTAAGAGAAATTAGTGGCTTTTTGCACTGAAAACTGTACAAAAATACAACACCTTTATTCTTAATAGACAAATACCACAAATGATCCAAATGTCCATCAAGAGGAGAACAGATCAAACTGTAGCACATTCATACAATGAAATGTGACATAGTGAAAGAAATAAAAAACAGGAGAGGGGCACCTGGGTGGCTCAGTTGCTTAAGCGACTGCCTTAAGCTCAGGTCATGATCCTGGAGTCCCTGGATTGAGCCCCGCATCGGGCTCCTTGCTTGGCGGGAAAGCCTGCTTCTCCCTCTCTCACTCCCCCTGATTGTGTTCTCTCTCTAGCTGTGTTTCTCTCTGTCAAATAAATAAAAAATCTTTAAAAAAATAAAATAAAAGCATGCAAATTTTGGGGTCTCAAAATAGATTTTATGTTTGGAAAGGTACCAAACCAATTGGCTAATATTATGAAGTTCTAACTTATTAAAAAAGTAAATTATGAAGGAATGATGTTAAATTATTGATTAAAAAGTTAACGCTTGTATGGTAGGAATATAAAGGATGGTTGTTTGAATCTTGTTTATCAATTTGTGTGTATGTTTGACCCAAGAGACTTGGTAATCTATGAGCATTTTTGCATGCTTAAAGAGTATCACATGTGACTCTGTTTTTAAATAAATTATTCTCTTTTGCCTTATGGTCTTAAGACCAACCAACCAACCAACCAACCAACAAAATTCCTGTCACTTTAATATAGGCAAATTTCTATTTGTCCTCATTATAAATCAACCAAACAGGTGGCATTAGAACCAATCACCACCCTATTTCAGTAACGCTTAATATAAACATTTTTTTTTTGCAACCTTGAAAACCTTGAAAGTAGTGAGAGAGAAATGAAATCTCAACTATAGTGGGCAAACAATTCAAATAATAGCAGATTTCTTATCAGAAACCAAGAAGAATGAAGGGACACAATATTTTTCACATGTTGAAAGAAAAGAACTGTCAACCCTAATCCTACATCAGCAAAAATGCCCTTCAGGAATGATGGAGAAACCAAGATTTCTCAAATAAAGGGGAACTAAAGATTTTTATAAGCAGAACTATCCTGAAAGAATACTAAACTCTCTAAACTGAAAGAAAACATTAAAAGAAAGAGACTTGGAACATCAGAAAGGAAGAATAAACACAGTAAGTAAAAAGAAGGATGAATTCAATAGTCTTACCTTCTGCTCTTGAGATTTCTAAGTTATGTTTGATAACTGAAACAAAAAAATATAATACTGATATGATGCTAAGTGTATGAAGAGGAATTATCTTAATAATTGTAAATAGGGAAGGATAAAGGGACATATATGGCTATAAGGTGTTTATAATTCATTTTAACTAGTTAAAATGATGACACAAGTAGACCGTGATAGCATACATAGAGATATATAGAGGTATATAAAGATACAACATAATACCTACAGAGATCATTTAAAAAGCTATATAAAGAGATGCATTCAAAAACACTATAGAAGAATCGAAGACTTCTAAAAATATTGAAGAATATCTCAGAAAGCAGATAATGCAACATAATAGAAACTCGGAAATAGACTCACAGCAATACGCCAAGCTGAGTTTTGACAAAGGTGCAAAAGCAATTCAATGGGAGAAACACAACCTTTTTAACAAATGGTGCTAACAGTTAGAATGGCCAAAATTAACAGGACAGAAAACAGCAAGTGTTGGAGAAGCTGTGGAGAAAGGGGAACCCTCTTACACTGTTGGTGGGAATGCAAGTTGGTGCAGCCACTTTGGAAAACAGTGTGGAGATTCCTTAAAAAATTAAAAATAGAGCTACCCTATGACCCTGCAATTGCACTACTGGGCATTTAAAAAGAGGTTAATTTTTTAAAATGGAATTGACTCAAAATATGTAATATCTAAATGATTGGATTAGATAGTGAAAGACAGAATTAGTTCGCTTCATAAAGTTTGTATTTATGAAATCTTCACTTAAAACTAAGCAATAGGTATTTTGTCGTGAGCCAGATAACCATGAAACAAAACTTCATAAAGAGCTTTAGAGGGGCGCCTGGGTGGCTCAGTTGTTCCAAGTGTCTGCCTTCGGCTCAAGTCATGGTCCCGCAGTCCTGGGATCGAGCCCCTTATCGGGCTTCCTGCTTGGCAGGAATCCTGCTTCTCCCTCTGTCATTCCCCCTGCTTGTGTTCCCTCTCTCGCTGTATCTCTCTCTGTCAAATAAATAAATAAAATCTTTTTTTTAAAAAAAAAAAAGCTTTTTTCTTCTCACTATTCAAAAACAAATATGAACTTACATGAAATAACTGCCTCTATTTGACCACTTTCTCTATATAGACTTTTTACAGGATGAAAAATTAGCTTGATAATAGCTAATAGTTATTAATGATAATATAATTATAACAGAATTATTTGACAACTGTTTTCTTCCCCGCCTACATGAGAGGATGATGCACTTAAGCATATAATTATTCCCTCCTAATTGGAACCACTTATATCTAAAGATTTAGAAATTAATGGGAATGCCACGTTGATGGGATTCAATCTAGAAAACGAGTTCTTATCATACTTTTAATAGACTTTGTATAGAGAGGTTTTAAACCTTTTGAAGCCTGATGAAAACTGTGGTCCCTCTCCAAAAAAAAAGTACATATGCTCAAAACTTTGCATACAAAATCAAAGGACTCAGATTATCTCAAACTCATCATATAACTAAATAACTAAGGGTAAGTTTCCACAGAGTAGAGGAGTATAGAAAAACAGCTCTTAAAAATAGCATACAACTGCTCCTTCGAACCCAAAAGTGTGTGAACAGCAATAATAATCCCCTAGGAACATAAACAAGTATATTTCCTTTTCTCTTCTTCCTGTTTATCAGTTTAATAGTGATTAATAGAAACTAACAGGTATAAAAATCTTGTAAGGCCATCCACTCCCACTCTTTTTTATCAGTGAGGAAAATGAGACCTATAGGGTAAATAATTTTCCCAAGATAATAGTCATTAGTTAGTGGCAAAGCATGGCTTCTGAACTCTGATCTGTGAATCTTGGATCAGACCAGAGTTCATAAGCCATCCTTTCTCCCAGGGAAAGAAAGATCATATTTTCAGGTCCTCCTCTCTAATGTTAGTGCTTATATGTCTAGAACCACAAAATTTTAGGGGTTAGAAATACTTGAATTATATATCTATAGTTTTACATATTTCTTGGAAATGTCCCACTAGAGAATTGCATATTTGGGGACTAAGGTTAGTAGCATCAAAATCTATCTTGCTGTGTAGAAATTAGCACCTGAATTAAAGGGCTGGACCCTCTGGCAATGGAAAGAGGGCATCTGCTTGCTAGACAAATCTAGTGCTGAGAGGCCACACCATTGGTGTTCATAACCTTGATGAATTTACTATGACTCAGGAATGGAGATTCAAACTTGCAGCCTCGTAAACTGAGTCTGTTAACATTCCTAGTGTAATATTATCTCCCAGGGGCTGCCACACATTAACCAAGTTTTCCAAGACTAAAGCATAGAACCAAAAGTGAATTTGTTAAATTGCAATGAGAAATATACAGTCACATAATCTGCCCTGGGGGCAAATCAGTAAGTCAAATCCTCATCAAAAAGTTGTTTATAAACTTTGAGTCGAAATAAGGGCAGTTAGATGAACTCAAGACAACAGGTTAAGTGGCCCAAATTACTTCTCTCACAGTAGGGATTGTATTGCCTATGAAAAACAGAATACTTAAATTTAATCTCTCTCGAAGGGCTTTGTAATTTAAATGTTAATTCTTTATTCCCTGCTTTTCACAAATTCCAAGTAATTTGGGGGTTCTTCTCTTTGACCCTGTGCTTAAATTCAACACAAAGTTAGATGTGTAATCTGCCAACAGCAAATTCTCCCTGTGCACCATGTCATCTGTGGAGGGAAGGAATCTCCCAAACCCAGCTTGGAGCGTTCATTCCACAACCTCGTCCTCACCTTCACTCAGCCCAGGGGTAAGGGACGGAAAACCAGAACCGACTCATTGGTAGTAAGATTCAATCTGATTTCGAAGTACCAGGAATTTTGGGAGTTTTAAAATTAATTTACTATTTATTTCTGAAAATGTCTTCATGCCTATACTATTTTCACCTATACTTTATCTACTTACCCATAAATGTATGGGATTAGAGAGACCTTGGACTACATGACTGCTCATTGAGTCAATCCCTTCACTTTACAGATGATGAGAAAGAGTTCTAATAATTTTCAGTAACTTGTCCAAAAACATGCATCTCTTCAGGAACGAAGCAGGACTGAAATTTGGCATCAGTTCTGTCCTTAGACTCAGGTGAGCTCCCCAGGGGATCCCCTCTCTTCAGAATGTGCTGAATCTGGTCTAGTGCCTGGGACTGACCAACAATGCTATTTGACAAGAGTGTCTTGATCCTTAACAGGAACCACATGAGCCTCATTACCCTGTTTTGTCTCCAAGCCTCTATATATCCTTCTACCCTCCACAGAGGGTCAAGCAAATGTCCCTAAGAAGCTCTAACACATGAGCATATGGGGCTGTCCCAGGGCCACATGGCTGGACCCCAGTTCCAGGAGGCAGTCTGATAAGCAGATTGCTTTTATTATCCAGCGTGGTTCTTATTTAGCAGAGTCATGCAAGAATAGGGATCAAAATGGTCCTGGCATGATTTGGATAACTCTCATTCACAGGAGACAGAGGATGAGTTCAGAGTTCTGGTTCATAAATAGTCTACTGCTAACACTTTGGACTGAGCCATGTGTGTGGGCTTATGTTTTGACTAAAACTTGTTCATGTTCCAGCCACAGTGCGACCTCCTGTCTTTAGTGCTGAAGGGTGGTAAAGGTAGCAGCAAGGCATCCTTACATCATGCATCTCCTGCCATGAACAAAATAGGCAGTCACCTCATCCCCTCTAGAGGATCCAAGCCACTGGTCAGTCAGTCCTTGGGGTAACTACTCCTATCTCCTTTAAGGGCTTTAGAAACCACTGCTCTGCAAAGCCTAGGGGCCTTTCCAATTAATCTTCTTTTTAGCCACTAATCAATACAGTGATGGCATGCTGAGACCAACATTGCAAATGAGATTGCTATTCTCACTCTACAGCAAGATCCTTACCTATCCTCCTCACTGATAGTGTGTGGAAGGTAGCAGTATGATCAATACTGAAATAGACCACAGTCTAGACATTTAGATATTATAGCCTAAATAGTTCAGAAGATAGAATTGGAAGATGTGTTCTGTATTTGCATAATAAAATTCCAAATGGAAAAATTTACCACGAACTGAAACAAATTATTGTTCATTTTTTCTTAAAGTGGGAAGATATGAAATGAGTTAGGAATGGAGGATTTGATAATAAAGAAGATATTTCTTGGACCTGAACAGAAAAATAAGGGACTTAGGCACTGTAAAGTATATTTATGTACACTGATTGGACAATAAATACATATCTAAGTATCTCTTACATATTTGCTTATCTAAATATTTATTAATAAGTCCCTGTATATTACCTGTACTAATGAATTTTATAATACATTTTATATCAAATGGCTTATAAAGACACAGGTCCCACAAAAAGCATTTCTCCAGGAACCTCATACAGTTTAGGGACAACCCTGTCTGGGATTCCTCTATCTCAGCTAAAGGCTTTCAAGTTTATGAAACATTACCTTTGATCTTACACAATCTGGACTTTGACTGTAACTTGCCATGGGTAACACTTGGGTGTTTAAACGGTAGTATCCCAATAATATAACAAAGCCTTTGTGCAAATAAGCCATAATTTATTTCATCTCTACAATCCCCAAGCACCAGTGCTTTTCACAGAGTCAAGATTGAGTGGAGACTTCTGCTCCCAGGAAGAAGGTGTAGGCACCTTTTCCCCATTTCTCTCAGTGAGTACAAACAGAAACCCTAGATACACATACAAAACAAACATAAGAACACTGTGAAAGGTGAAGAAAAGAAAGCAGACTGGCTAGGGACCTCAGGATCTTAGGAACCACATGGCAGTGGATTCCCTGGGGATTTCTTTTTGCCTCATATTGTTCCAGACATGAAGTTACAGAAGCTAGTAACCTAACAATGGAGACCCAAAAGCCCAAATAAAAGGTTGTTCTCTCTAGTCCAAGGATCAGGCAAAGAGCAGCGTAGCTACAGAGAAATCTTTTGAACAATAATTGCCCACTCTAGATAAACAAGACAGGATAAACTGTTGCTCTATCACCACCCACACCAATAAAAACCAAATGGGAAACCTAGACTGCAAGGCTATCACAAGGCTCCCCAACATCCCTGCCAGTATGATATCAGAGAAGTACAAAAGGGATCCACAACTTCCACAGCCTGCCTCTCAACAGTAACAAGATATCCTCATGCCTGCTGCTGTCGAGTCAGAGGAGGGCAAGTTGAGAATCAGGGCTTGCACCTTGACTTACAGTAATAAAACGATCCCCACTGCACTGTGAGTGAAGATCACATGGGAATCTGTACCTCCCAATCCTACTCAGCAATAAGGATTTACTTCTACTTCCGTTTGGCAGGAATAAAGTAGCACCCCATTTCCCATCCTAGAGCAGTATTAGAAGTTCCCAGCTGAAATAAGAGACTTTTTTTTTTAAGATTTTTATTTATTTGACAGAAAGAAACACAGCCAGAGAGGGAACACAAGCAGGGGGAGTGAGAGAGGGAGAGGCAGGCTTCCCGCCGAGCAGGGAGCCCGATGGGGGACTCGATTCCGGGTCTCCGGGATCATGACCTGAGCCGAAGGCAGTCGCCCAACCAACTGAGCCACCCAGGTGCCCCTGAAATAAGAGACTTAATTAAGATCCAGACTCTCACAACATTATACCCCAATAGTCCAGGTTTCCGTAAAGAACCAATCACGACACTGAGAGCCAAGAAAATCTCAAACTGAATTTAAAAGGCAATTAATTAAAAGATAAATAAGTAATAAAGTAAAAATGCAATTAATAGATGCCAACACCAAAATGACATAGGTATTAGAATTATCTGACAAACATTTTATAGTAGCCATGATAAAATGCTTCAGCGAGCAATTACAAACACATGTGAAACAAATGAAAAAATAGAAAGGTTCAGCAAGGATATAGAAATCTCAATAAAGTAAGAGAAGATAGTTATAAATCAATTATTCTTCAGTAAAGCTGAGAGGAAAAAAAGAAGAGATATAAAGAAGAATTAAATGAAAACTTTAGAACTCAAAAGTAAAATAATCAAAATTAAAAGTACTAATAGAAGGACCCAACAGCAAATGTATTCTGGAGAATATAGAAGATTAAGTGTACCAGAAGTTAGAACAATAAAAATTACTCAATCAGAACAATAGAGAACAAATAAGCTGTAAACAAAATGAATAGAGCTTCAGACACCTGTGGGACTATACTAGAAGATCTAATATTTGTGTCACTGGAGATCCAGAAATGGGGGGCAGGGAGACAGAGGTGGGAAGAGATTGGACTGAAAAAATACTCAAAAAAATAATTGCTGAAAACTTCTGAAAATCTGGCATCATATACAAATGTACAGATCCAAGAAGCTGAGAAAATCCTGAACAGGATAAACTCAAAGAAATCAATTCCCACAACATATCATAATTAAATTTCTGAAAACTAAAGACAAAGAAAAAATCTTGACAGCCACAGAAAAATACCTTACCTATAAAGGAAAAACAATTTAAATATCTGCAAATTTCTTATCAGAGACCATGAAGACCAAAAGAAAGTGGTACAATATTATTCAAGTGCTGAGATAAAAGGAGTCACCTCAGAATCCTATAACCAGCAAAATATTCTATGGGAATGAAGTAGAAAGCAAGATATTCTCCAATAAGGGCAAACAGGAAAATCTGTGATAAGCACCAATACACAAAAGAATAGTAAATGGAGTTTTATATACAGGAAGGAAAATAAAATAAAATAAGGAAAGTTGGAACCATCAAGAAGGAATAAAGAAAAGGTAGCAAAAATATAGATAAGTTTACATTTTTTATTCATTTCCCGAGTTTTAAAAAATATGTTTCACAGTTGAAACGAAATATAACACTGTCTGATGCAGTTTTCAGCAGGCAAGTCCTCTACAGGTTTTGTTAGATTTACCTAACTGTTTCTTTGCTTTTCTCTTGCACAAATGTAAGTGGTATTGCATTTTCAATTTCAGTGACTATGTTTTTGCTAACTAGTATACAGAAATGTTGATGGTTTCTACATGTTTATCCCTATCCTATGTCCTTGCCAAACTCATTAATTAGTCCTAGGAGATTTTTTTTTTTTTTGTAGATTCCTTGGGACTTTCTATGTAGACAATCATGTCATCTGCAAATAGGAACAACTTTATTTTTTCCTTCCTAATTTGTATGTCTTTTATTTCCTTTTTATTGTCTTGCTTCAATGTCTTAGATTGATAGAAGACACAAATTACCAGTATCAGAAATGAAACAAAGGTCATCACTACTGATCTCATTAAAAAAATAAAACCCTAAGAGGAAAAAAAACACATTAAGAGGGTAGTAAAGGAATACTGTGAACAACACTATGCCCCAAACCTTGATAACTCAGATGAAATGGACTACTTCCTTGAAGATATAAACTACCAATTTTACAAAGGAGAAAAGGACAATCTGAATATGCCTATATCTAACAGAGAAATTAAATCAATAATTGCTTTCCCAAAAATGAAGTACCAGGTTCTTTGATTTCACTAGTAAATTCTACAAAACATTTAATAATAAGTGATATAAATTCTCTATAATCTCTTAGAGAAGATAGAAGCAAAGGTAACATTTCTGATCTCATTCTAGTGAACCAGTATTATCCTAACACCAAAACTGGTTAAAATGTTTAAAAAAAAAAAAAAGGAAAAGAAAGAAAAAGAAAACTACCAACCAATGTCCCTCATGAACAAGGATGTAAAATCTTCTTCAAAATCATAGCTAATATAACCTCAAATATATAAAAAGAACTATACAGCACAATGAAGTGGTATTTATTCCAAATATGTGAGTCTAGTTCAATATTTAAAAAGCAATTCACTTATTCCACCTCATCAATAGGCTAAAAAGCAAAATCATTTGATTAAGCAAAAATCAAATGATTAACTCAATTAATGCAAAAATGCATATGGTAAAATACAAAACCCATTCACAATTAAAAAAAAAAAAAGCTTTTGGGAAGGGGATGGAATGGAATTCCTCGGCTTCATGAAGAACATCACAAAATCCTATAGCTGTCCTACTTCATCATGGGAAACTGGACTTTCTTCCCGAGATCATTAACAAGGCAAGGATGGCCCTTTTTACCACACCTATTCTACATCATACTAAAAGTCCTAGCTTAGCATAATAAGACGAGAATAATGTAATAAGGGGCGCCTGGGTAGCTCAGTTGGTTAAGCGACTGCCTTCGGCTCAGGTCATGGTCCCGGAGTCCCAGGATCCAACCCCACATCAGGATCCCTGCTCAGCATGAAGCCTGCTTCTCCCTCTCTCACTCCCCCTTGCTTGTGTTCCCTCTCTCGCTGTGTTTCTGTCAAATAAATAAATAAAATCTTTTTAAAAAATTAAGAATAATGAAATAAAAAATATATATCGAGAAAGAAGAAATAAAACTGTAGCTTTATTGACAATTGAAGCAAAATATAATACTGTCTGGTGTAGTATAAACTGTCAAAATTGTAGTTCTTTATTTTCAGGTGACGTGTTTGTCTATATAGAAAATCACATGGACCCTTCCCCCCAAAAAACAGAACAAAACTCGTGGAACTAATAGGTAATTATTTCAAGGACACAGGATACAAGGATAATATACAAAAATCAACTAATTTCTAATATGCATCAAAAAATGAAATTTGAAATTAACAAGCTCACAAGTGGGAAAAGGCAACAATCCAATCAGACATGAGCAAAAGACATGAAGAGCCATTTCATCAAGGAAGACACAGATTAAAAATAAGCATGTGAAAAGATGTTCAATATCATTAACTATTAGGGAATTATAAATTAAAACCACAATAAGATACTACTACATACCTATTAGAGTGGTTTAAATAAAAAATAGTGACTTCATAAAACCACAATAAGAGACTACTACATACCTATTAGAATGGTTAAAATAAAAAATAGTGTCTTCAGTGTCAGAGAGGATGTAGAGAAATTGGATCATTCATTCATTTCTGGTGGAAATATAAAATAAAATGGTATAGCTCCTCTGGGAAATGGTTTGGCAGTCTCTTTAAAAACTAAACATGCAACTATCATATGCAATTGCACTTCTGGGAATTTATCCCAGAGAAATGAAGACTTGTATTCACACAAAAATCTGTGTACAAATGTTTATAGGAGGTTTATTTATAACAACCAAAACCTGAAGTAATTCAGATATTCTTCAATGGGAAAATGGTTAAACTATTTACAATTATACCACAGGATTCTAGTTGGCAATCAAAAGAAATGAACTGTTGATACCTGCAACAACCTAACTGAATCTCTAGAAAATTATGCTGACTGAAAAAACCAGTCCCAAAAGGTTACACACTGTGTCATTCTATTCATGAAATGACAAGACTATAGAAACGGAGAACAGATTAATGGTTACTAGGGATAAGGAGGGGTAGGAGTAGGAGGGAAGTAAGTTGTGCCTATAAAAGAGTTACATGAGGGAATCTTGGTAGTGATGTACATGTTTCTATCTTAACTGTATCAATGTTAAAATCCTGGCTGTTTGTGGAGATTCCTTAAAAAATTAAAGATAGAGCTACCCTATGACCCTGCAATCGCACTACTGGGCATTTACCCCAGATACGGATGTAGTGAAAAGAAGGGCCATATGCACCCCAATGTTCATCGCAGCAATGGCCACAATCACCAAACTGTGGAAAGAGCCAAGGTGCCCATCAACAGATGAATGGATAAAGAAGAGGTGGTACATATATACAATGGAATACCATGCCTCCATCAGAAAGGATGAATATCCAACTTTTGTAGCAACATGGACTGGACTGGAAGAGATTACGCTGAGTGAAATAAGCCAAGAAGAGAAAGTCAAGTATCGCATGGTTTCACTAACCTGCGGTGCATGAGGGGTAAACTGGAAGACAGTGGGAGAAGGAAAGTAAATGGGAACTAGGGCAATCTAGAGACTTTGGACACAGAAACAAACTGAGGGACTTGGAGGGAGGGGGGTGGAGGGATGGGAGAGCCTGGTGGTGGGTACTGGGGACACCTAAAGCATGGAGCACTGGGGAATGAATCTTGGAACACTGGGAAAAAAAATTTTAGTAACAATAAAAAATAAAAATAAAAAATAATAAAATAAATAAAATAAAATCACTTCATTGAAAAAAAAAACAAAAAAAACCTTTGTGTTGCCAATAGTTATTGGAAACACATACAGGAAATTCAATCCACATGTCCAGTAGTTTATCTGAGGCTGCACAGATGGTTTTTAAATAAATAATTTCTTAATTTTAATAAAGTCCAAAAATACATTTCTTCTGATTTTTTTTTTCACTTTACGATTAGTACTTCTTGTGTCTTCTCCTATATGCCTCCATCAGAAAGGATGAATATTCAACTTTTGTAGCAACATGGACCAGACTGGAAGAGATTATGCTGAGTCAAGTAAGCCAAGAAGAGAAAGTCAAGTATCGCATGGTTTCACTTACCTGCGGTGCATGAGGGGTAAACTGGAGGACAGTGGGAGAAGGAAAGTAAATGGGAACTAGGGTAATCTAGGGAGGGAAACGAAACAACAGAGACCTTGGACACAAAAACAAACTGAGGGACTTGGAGGGAGGGGGGTGGAGGGATGGGAGAGCCTGGTGGTGGGTACTGGGGACACCTAAAGCGTGGAGCACTGGGTGTGGGGAGCGGGGAATTAATCTTGGAACACTGGAAAAAAAAATTAGTAACAATAAAAAAAGAAAAAGAAAAAGAAAAAGAAATTGCTAAAAAAAAAAAAAAAAAATCCTGACTGCTACATTGTACTACGGTTTTTCAAGAGGTTACTATTGGTGGAATCTTGCTAAGGATACACAGGATTTCTATTATTTTTTACAGTCGTATATGAATCTACAATTATCTTAACATGAAAAGTTTAGTTATAAATTCAATGAACACTTATTCAATCAAATCAAATCTAAAGAAAGAATTTCCCTTTAACTATTTTCCCAAGGCCACAACACAGCCACACACTCATGTGCACATAATAAAATGAAAATATGTTACAATGTATTTCCAAACAATTTGTATCACCTGAGGAAAGTCATTATATCTCATATGAACAATATCTGTTTAAAACTCTAACTTTGTACTCCCAGAACCTAGGAAATATGAAGAAATCAGATAATGGCTCGAAGATAAATTGAATAGATCCCATCTCTTCTTTCTTTTCCTGTTCCTGATTTTTATCTTTATACCTTTGTAAACTGTAAGTATGTTTGATATAAGCTGAGATTTTCAATATTTTCCCTGATAATGCACACAATAGTAAGAGAACAGAAAATGCCCAAGAAAGTAAATACATGTGGACTTAAATGTACTCTGGCCTAGTGAGATTACATTGACAAAAATAAATGATTAAAACTGATTTCAGTAAGCCAATGACATTTAGAAAGTTAATCAATCATGGAAAGTTTTAACCTAGGAATATTTAAATTAAAAACTTTCATCTCTGGCCCTCCCATTAAAAAAAAATAAAGATTGAGTGGCTTATTCTCATTACATGTTCAATTCTTAACACTCATATATTCTTTAAAGTTATAGAATGAAATACACTGATTTAATCTTGAGACAAAATATAAATTGAAACAGGAAAAAAATTTAAATTCTTCCAAGTAATTTCATTAATTTACTCAATATGTAGTGTGCACTTATTATGTTATAAGTATACCTATTATGTGCACTTAGTGTGTTACTTAAGATATACAGTGAACTGGGGTGCCTGGGTGGCTCAGTTGGTTAAGCAACTGCCTTCAACTCAGGTCATGATCCTGGAGACCCAGGATCAAGCCTCACATTGGGCTTCCTGCTCAGTGGGAGGCCTGCTTCTCCCACTCTCATTCCCCCTGCTGTGTTCTCTCTCTCACTGTGTTTCTCTCTGTCAAATAAATAAATAAAATCTTTAAAAAAAAAAAAAGATACACAGTGAACAGAACAGACTAATCCTTGCCTTTAATCTCTGCCCTCATGGAATATTTAAATTCTAGCAGTAATCATTCAGGGGAAAATACATTAAGAATCACTTACATATGCATATATAAAATTAAAGTATAATTAATATAAAACATTGTATTTATTTTAGGCATACAACAAAGGAACCATTTTTATATTATTGATAGTTTTGCAAACATAGCAAGGCTGAACTGCTGTTGCTTTGGAAACCATTATTTCTCTAAGTCCTTTCTAATCTTGTTCAAAATTGCTCAAAACTGCAAATGTTCATCAACAGGTAAATGAGTAAACAAACTGTGCTATAATTACATAAGGAATTATCATCCATATATAAAAAGAGAATGAACTGCTGAGATAGGCAACAAAACGAATTTCAAAAACATTATTCTGGTCAAAAGATGCCAGACACAAGAGTATACATCATATAATTCTATCACATGAAACTCCAGAAAGGAGCAGTCTACTCTACAGTGACAGAAAGCAGATCAGTGATTGCTCAGGGCTCAGCCTAAAGGAAAATGACAGGAAAAAGGAAAAATGAAAAAAACAGTCCATATCTTGATTATGGTGTTGATTACATGGAGGTATAAATATGTCATAATTCATCAAAATGTACTTAAAATGAATGCATTTTATATGTAAATTGGTCCTCAATAAAGTAAACATAAGAAAATCACATTACAAAATAAAAGAAATAATCATTCCTATTAGAATTACCAGAATAAATGAGAAAAGCACATAATCATGAAATTAGATGTAGAAAAAAACATTTGACAAAATCAAAACTCACTCATGATTAAAAAAATAAAAGAAAACCTTTTAACAAATACAAATAGAAGCCTATCTAAGAAACAAACAAAAAAACAAGAAAACCTCCTTCAATAAAGTTCTGAAGTTCCCCTCCGGAATCTGAGTATAAAATAATGTCTATTACCATTACTTCTTCTAGTACCATTACTTCTTGGAAGTTCTAACCAGCACAATAAAACTAGAGAAAGAAATAAAGTTATAAGGATTAAAAAATAATAAAACTATTAATATTCACACACAACATTATTGCTTATATTGAAAATTCAGAAGAATCTATAAATAAATTAAATTTAGCAATATCTTTGGGACAATATATGGAGTAATTGTATGCTTATATGTTTAGAACAAATATTTAGAAAGGAAATTTTGAAAAATATGTCATTTACAAATGTTTCATGCTGGTCTCAACTTATCAATTATCCATGTTGTGACTGGAACAGCCCTTGTGTTTATTATAATTGCAGGATGTCTTTGGCTATAACCTTCAGGAAACTTTGGGAGACAAATTTATTACTCACAGGTCCTGGAAAGCACATGGCACACTTAGGGCCACATGGAAAGGTTATGGGAAGAGGGGGTTGTGAGCACATGGCCTGGGGTTCTGTTTTATTGGGGTTGAGAGTGATGGAATGCCTCACAGATGCCTCTTATGATTTCAATATCCTTTATATTTGTTAAAGCTTCTTTTGTGGCCATACATAAAATTGTCCTAGGTAATATTCTGTGCACACTTAAAAAGAATGTATATTTAGGTACTGTTGGATGGAACATTCTATATATATCTGGCCTACAGCATTATTCAGGCCATATCCTTTTTAATTTTCCCCCTGGATAATGTATTCAAATATGAATGTTGGGTACTGAAGTCTTCTATTATTATTCTTTTGCTGTCTATTTCTTCAGTTGTGTTAACATTTGCCTTAAATATTTAGGTGTTCCAAGGTTGAGGGCATATATATTTACTTTGAAAAGATAAAATGTTTTGCATTAGTATAAAGGGGGTCTAGTGCCTGCCAGGTCCCTTCCCTGGCTAAGCTCCTGGGTTGGCAGAGCCGGCCAGACCATGGCCGAGAGGGCTGAAGTCCAAGGCTCTTTCAAGGTTTATAGCCAAGATTGAGGTCTGCAGCCTGGCTCCTTTGGCATGAAGGAGCAGTTCCCTGGGCAGAGTGGACTGTGTCCTGACCATGACTGTTGAGGCTGGAGCTGAGAATAGGACTGTTTCAGGATATCCTGAGAAGCAAAAGTGTCTCCGCCTGGGTCCCTGTACTGGCTGGAGTGCTGGTGGACTGTGGCTGGAGCACGGAGAGCCCAGGTACAGGGCCCTTTCATTAATCTACAGTCTGAAAGAGTTTGGTGGGCTCACCTCCCAGGGCTGAGAGGAGCTGGAGCTGGCCGGGGGCCACCTCAGAGTACACAGCCAAGACTGAGGTCTGTGCGGCTGTAACACATGGGTGGGCATGATTTCTCCTCGGTCTTTTCATGTAGGGTTGCTGGTGATCATCCCAAGGCTGGGGCTACAGAGCTGTTTTCAGGTCTGTGGCTGGGATCAAGGTTACCAAGTCAGTCTCCTGGGTGCAGCCTTGCCTTCTTAGCAGGGCTCTCTTCAGTGTTGGACTGTATCAAGGTTTCATAACCCAAAGTGCCAAATGATCATTGAGGGAAGCTGAGTGAAGTGTACACAAGAACTCACTGCACTAGTTTTGCAATTTCTTGTGAGTTTAAAATTATTTCAAAATAAAATACTTACTTAAAAATCAACAAAAGTATTATTTAAGAACTCATTAGTGATTTGAAATTTATAATAAAAATATTGTATATTGTTTTTGTGCTATACATTCTTTGTATCAGTTAAATCCATAATAATGGATTATGTATACAAGCATATATGTACATCAGGGTCAAGTGCAGGAACAAACATAAAGGAGGTACTCGCTGTCAGGCTCATGCAAATGTCTCACACTAGTTCCTGCACTTCCCATGCCCCTTCCCCTGCTTTGGAGGACCACTTGTTAAATATTTACCAACACATCACTATCTTCAAATAAATACTAGTTTCATTTGTTACATGAACAAACACCGTGTCATGAAAGTGTCCTTAAAAAGTTTTCTGCTTTATTTTGGAAAACAGTGTGGAGATTCCTTTAAAAATTAAAAATAGAGCTACCCTATGACCCTGCAATTGTACTACTGGGTATTTACCCCAAAGATACAGATATAGTGAAAAGAAGGGCCATATGTACCCCAGTGTTCATCGCAGCAATGGCCACAATCACCAAACTGTGGAAAGAGCCAAGGTGCCCATCAACAGATGAATGGATAAAGAAGATGTGGTACATATATACAATGGAATATTACACCTCCATCCGAAAGGATGAATACCCAACTTTTGTAGCAACATCGATGGGACTGGAGGAGATTATGCTGAGTGAAATAAGCCAAGCAGAGAAAGTGAAGTATCACATGGTTTCACTTACTTGTGGAGCATAAGGTGTAACATGGAGGACAGTAGGGGAAGGAAAGGAAATGTGAACTGAGATAAATCAGAGAGGGAGACGAAGCACAAGAGACTTTGGACTCTGAGAAAGAAATTGAGCGTTTTGGAAGGGAGGGGGTTGGGAGAGATGGGTGAACCTGGTGGTGAGTATTAAGGAGAGCAGGTATTGGGGTGCCTGGGTGGCTCAGTTGGTTAAGCAACTGCCTTCGGCTCAGGTCATGATCCCGGAGACCCGGGATCGAGCCCCTCATCAGGCTCCCTGCTTGACGGGAAGCCTGCTTCTCCCTCTCTCACTCCCCTTGCTTGTGTTCCCTCTCTCACTGTGTTTCTCTCTGTCAAATAAACAAATAAAATCTTAAAAAAAAAAAAAAAAAAAAAAGGAGGGCAGGTATTACATGGAGCATTGGGTTTGGGGCATAAACAATGAATCTTTGAACACTGAAAAAATGAAATGAATTATTATAAATGGTGAGAAAAAAAAAGTTTCCTGGCTTAGAAGCCTGGGTGGCTGAGTTGTCAAGCGTCTGCCTTTGGCTCAGGTCATGATCCCAGGGTCCTGGGATCGAGCCCCACATCGGTCTCCCTGATCAGTGGGAAGCCTGCTTCTCCCTCTCCCATTCCCCTTGCTTGTGTTCCCTCTTTCTCTGTCTTTCTCTCCCTCTCTCTGTCAAATAAATTAAAAAAACCTTTAAACAAGGGCACCTGGTGGCTCAGTGGGTTAAAGCCTCTGCCTTCAGCTCAGGCCATGATCTCAGGGTCCTGGGATGGAGGCCCGCATTGGGCTCTCTGCTCAGCAGGGAACCTGCTTCCTCTGCTCTCTCTGCCTGCCTCTCTGCCTACTTGTGATCTCTCTCCGTCAAATTAAAAAAAAAAAAAATCTTTAAACAAAACAAGACCCATTTAAAAAAAAAAGTTTCCTGGCTTGTAATTGTATCAGCATATCCCCCCTCCTTGTTTAATCCAATTCTATTCTATGAGAACTTTTGAGGGTTGGAATATGGGATGCTTGATCACTGTGAAATTAAGACTGGACATCAATATAGTGGAGGGGTGAAGTGTGTCATTTCAAATGCAGAGACAAAAGCAACTTTAAAAGAAATGAAAGATGTCAGAAAGTCCAGCAGGTTCTGGAAAAAATTCTCCAGAGAAAAGAAAGATCAAAAACTGGAGAGACTGAATCAAGCTAGGCAATAGATACATGGTGTACATGGAGGATAAGGCAAAACTATGGAGCCGGCTCCAAAGGCAAAAAGACTTCAAGGAGGAAAAGTAGAAATGCAACCCTTGGTTCATTGGGAAAGAGAATCAAGGAACATCTCCTGAATTCTACATAACTGAAAAGAAAAAAAACAAAAATAAAAACAAAAAAACTCCACCTCATTGGAAATCATGATCTTTCTCACTGAAGAAAAGTAAATTCAGTTTCCCATTCTAGTCTCTACTTTCCTACAATCATTATTTATGTTATGACAGATCATTGTTCTTAATCAAATCTTATGCAAACTCTATGTAAATAGAATTCTATGCAAATATTCACACGCAGTGGCGCTGTTCATCTCATGGTAAGTCAAAAAATAGCTTTGGGTTTTAAGAGTAATTGTGAATATAATCAAACCTATTTCTCACCCACATTCATTCCCTTTCTTGCAGTTAACATCTCCCAGCCTTGATTCTCCTCCATACACCAGCCAAAAGAAAAACAACCCTGTGATTGAATAAGCTTTCATGGGTGCTCTTTTGATCACAAAAATCCAAATTCAAAGGGTAGGTAAATAATTACATATTCTTTTGTTGTTATTGTTGTTACAAAGTAATGACAAATGCATATTTATGAAAATCGTGTTTGAAAAAATTCTGGTATTTTTCTTTTCCTACTTTATGCCAGGAGTAAAGATCA
Organism: Spilogale gracilis; assembly: GCA_004023965.1. Classification (NCBI taxonomy): domain Eukaryota; kingdom Metazoa; phylum Chordata; class Mammalia; order Carnivora; family Mephitidae; genus Spilogale; species Spilogale gracilis. The sequence continues at coordinate 154,505 of PITA01001104.1, forward strand.
GTGCTTCAGGGACTGACATCAATAGTGGTTTCTGACATTCCTCTGCTCTTTGCATTTTCAGTCGAGAGGGAGTATCTAAAAGGTTTCTTTAAACAAATGGGGGGTTGGTTGTTGAGTTATGTTTCACTCTCCCCCGTGGCTACTTAGCCTCTGGTGAGGCCTCACAATGGTGTTGGCAAGGCTCATCCTTTTCAGAGTGACTGGAAATGTGCAACCTGTTACTCAGCAACAGCACATAAACACTGCCAGCAAATAAAGAACTTCCTTTGTTTCCCATTCTGCTTCCATTAGCAAATGAATGTGTTCCACTAATATCTAATAGCCTTTACCAGCTGTTGGGTTCTGTTCTTTCCAGTTATGATTATGGACTTTCCAGTTTCCATATTGTCCTGCCATTTTCACAGTAGGGGTCCCAGAGACATTGCAAAGGAATCTCAAAACTACCCCCTTTGAAATTTCATTAAAGCAAAGTAGTCATATCTTCCATAGTCCCTATAATGCAACATTGTAGCATAACAACCTCTCACCCAAAGGTTTTCTCCCTGGTAAATTTCAGGTCACCTTCTAATGCCTTTATTTTCTTTACTTCCCATTCAGTCTTTGGACAAAGGTACATTTAACTTTATACAAATGATTAGGTAAGAAAAGCAGGGGGACACCTCAATTGTCAGCTACCTTGGGCTCAGGTCATGAATCTGGGGTCCTGGGATCGAGCCCCGCATCGGGCTCCCTGCAAGGTGGTCCTCTCCCACTTCCCCTGACTGTGTTCCCTCTCTTGCTGTTTCTCTCTGTCAAATAAGTAAATAAAATCTTTCAAAAAAGAAAATTAACCAAGCAGATATGGGAAAAGGAAGGTTCTAGGCAGAGGGAACAACTGCAGCACTGGCTCTCAGGTAGGGCACGCCGGGCATGTTGGGGGAAAGCAGAGGCCAGCCAGGAGGACACATTGGGGTGAGCCACAGAGAGGAGGTCAGAGAGCATGTTGGGAGCAGTGAGACCTTGAAGGGCCTGTTGGCCATGGAGGAGACTTGGCTTTGACTTGAGTGAGATGGGGAGTTATTTGTGGGGTTTGAGCAGAAGGGTGCCCTGATATGATGCACATTTTAAAAGGATCATACCACCTGCTGTAAAGAGAGTGAACTCTGGGGACTAAGAGAGACAAACAGGAAACCTGTTAAAAGGCAAGTGCCATAACCCAGGAAAGATACATGATAGCTTGGATGTGCATAGTAACACAAAGAGAGTGAGAACCAGTGAGATGAAGCCAAAAAGAGGACTCAGGGATGACGCTAAGGCCAGTCACCTGAGAAATGATCATCAGTAAAGAAGGGAAAATTGCAGGTGGAACAGGTTTGGGGGGAAAGATTAGGAGCCTCTGTTTTGAACACATCAAGTTTGAGATGTCTTTTGGACATCCAAGTGGGTATGTAAGTAGGAAGCTGGATACACGTGTCTGGGGTTGTAGAGAGAGGAGACAGGGATTCCTTTTTATTTCTCAACTAACAATCTACTCAAAACCAATAATATATTCACCCAGGAAATTAGCACATTTCCAATGTGGACACTCAAGACAACGAATTTTGATGGAAACCTTGAAAACAGATTCTCTGATTTGACTTTTGATTTGATTCTCTCACCTTAACAGTCTAGACAGTGAATGAATGTAATTTCTCTAGATGGCAATGGCTTTCTGCATAAAAACTGCTATTCATTCATTCATGATATAAACGTTTATTTAACTCTTACAACACGCAAGGCTCCTATTCTTCACCTTTATCTAATTTGAACTGCAAAACTAGCCAAAGGGTCAGGGGAAAAATGATTTTGATAGAAACACGTTGTAGAACAAAAGTCAGAAGGACAGCCTGGCAAATTCCTGATTTTGATAAGAATTGCACTGAGGTGTCCTGATGTGTAAGTCACTTTTCAGAGAATATAAAAGCACCAAAAAAGAGCACTGTCTGATGCCATGTGAGTTTCTGTGGCCCACGTAAAATTGTTGAAGAAATAGTTTACATGTAATACATGCATTTTAAGCCTCAGGGTTCTTTGGGAACTAAAAATTGTCTTTGTATATTTAGGATTTAAAAAAAATTAGAGAAAGCAGAAGATGAAATCAAGAAACTAACCTTAAACACCTATTTTAAAATTTGCTCTTTATTTTAAATTCCACGAAACAGTCTTAGAAAGGTGAGGGATCCTTGCAGACAGAACATAATAGATAGCAGATAGTATAGAGATCCATTAAAAGTAGAAATTCAATTCCACAAATACGAATTTAGTGTCCCCATATTCAAGGACTGGCTGGAAATATGAAGAATAATGAGAATCCTTCTCTCTAAGGTTCACAGAATAATAGGATAGAGAATATATATTCATATCAATGGCACTAATACTAGGCAGACTGTGTTAAATAGGGAAAAAAGACTTGTGAGAGTAGAATAATTATGCTTCTTATAGGAATAAGGACTTCTGCTAAGACTTTTTTTTAAAGATTTTATTTATTTATTTGAGAGGTGGGGGGCATGAGAGGAGAGAAGGCCTGAAGGAGAAGCAGACTCCTTGTGGAGCTGGGAGCCCGATGCAGGACTCAATCCTGGGACTCTGGGATCATGACCGGAGCCGAAGGCAGTTGCTTAACCAACTGGGCCACCCAGGTGCCCCTGCTAAGTCTTTAATAAAATACTACTACTACTACTACTACTACTACTACTACTACTACTACTACTACTAAGGAATAGACACCAGGATGGAGTGAAATTTCTATGCAGAGAGAACTTGAGCACAGATCTGGAGGCAGGACTGAAAGACATGTATGGGACAGTTAAGGTCCAGTGTTAGCAGAGCATGAAAAAGGTAAAGGCTAAGTTAAATGTGCATATTCAGACATGTATAAATAATATAATGCAAGTGAAAACACCTAAGCTCAGCATAAAAGCTCAGAAAGTTAACCAAACGTCAGCTTGCATCTGAATATAATTCAAAAAGTGTGATGGTAACTAAGAATGAGATGAAAATGGTTCTGCAAAAGTAAAACATAGTAATTATGGATGGACACAGCTAGGTCAAATTTTTTAGGCTGCATGCAATTAGAGATATTTTTAGAGTTTTTGAAATAAGTTTCAAAAGTTTTATTGAGGTATATTTCACAAATAATGGCATAGATGTGAAGCATACAGTTTGGTAAGTTTTGACATATGTATACAGTCATGTAATCAATTCCACAATCAAGATAATGAACATATATCCTCATCGGCCCAAATTTTCTCATGTCCCTTTGTAATCCCTGCCTCCTTTTCCTCCTCTCAATTCCCAGGCTACCAATGATGTGCTTTCTGTCAAACATAAATAGGAGACATTTCTTAGACTTCTACACAAATGGAATTTTAAAGTATGTTCTCTTTTTTGCTACATCCTTTCACTCACCATAAATCCCTCAGTCTACCACAGTGTGGTTTGTGTCAGTGGTTGAGTTCTTTTTATTACTGAGTCCTATTCATGTGGATATGGCACAGTCTGTTTCCAGTCACTGGTTGACAAACATCTGGGCTGCTTCCCATTGGAGGTCACTACAAATAAAGCTCTATGAACCTTCACATAGAGTCTTTGTATGAACATAGGTTTTCCTTTCTCTTGGGTAAATATCCAGGCAAGGAATGGCTGGGTCATGTGGGAGGTATATATTTAAGAAATGGCCAAATTTTTTTCCAAAGCACTTGTACCAGTTCCCACCAGCAGTGTGTGAGAGTTCTAGTTCCTAGATATCCTGGCTAATATTTGTATTATCGCACCGAAATAACCACACACAAATAGCTCTTCTCCACAGATGGGCTACATAGACAATGTGTTCAATAAAGTTAGAAAATAGCAGAATATCTTCATTATTCAGAAAAATAGAGTACTACCATGGAAAATAGCTAAAAGAGTTAAATGGAGTGACTTCTAGAAAGTAGGATGAGAAGTGGGGAAGAAAAAAAGGAGAATACCATTGGTATTTACTGCATTTTACAGACTATTGACTTTTTAAAACATACCATGGATTATTGCAATGGAAAATTAAAATATTTTTGAATGAATAAATGAAAGCAGTCTTTTTTTTAAAACTAAAGCAGTCTTAAACATCTTTTCACAAATGCATATAAGAACCCCATTACCTATCTTTAATTAAAATTTAGTACAACATAAAATCCTTATTAGTTACTTGGCATTTTCAATATACACTGTGAATTAATCATCATAATGAATATATTTTTGTAGCCCTAAAATCAGAAAAAGCATCATTGCAGATAACCTGGAGATGATAAATTGTTCAAGAATATGCTTATCCTGAGCAGAGTTCACACTAAAACCATGTATAAACATTATGAAGACAAGTAGTTTTTATAGTTATTAGCCACACTTCATTAAATGTTTTGCTTTTGGAAAGCACTGGCATAGATTAAATTTAAATAACTGACAGAGGTTAGAATCATTTATAATTAAAGACACACAAGTTTAATTCACAAGCATTAAGGTTGTGGAGTCTCATTATTGCTACTGTGACTACTCTGATTACAAAACAGATAAGGCCTGGAGAGGCATATGGCCTTCGGTTTCAAAGCCCTGGTTTAAATCCTGACATCACAATTTACCAGCTAGGGGCCAAAATATGTAAAGCAATGTTAAAAAGTCTCAGTTTATTCATTTTTTAAAATGGTGTTAAAATAACTGCTTCTGAAGACTAGTCTGAGGAATACATGATATAAATGATCAATAAAGTTTAGCTACTCTTATTCCCTTGGATTCATTATTGTAAAATACCCCAAGAGCTAAAAATCAAATGTTATAGGGGGTTTTTAATTGGAAAATTCTTGGATTTTTATCCATTCCAATTAAAGCAGTTAAGTATTAAAATCTTACAAGAACTTAAACAATTTTATAATAAGGAGAAATAGATATCAACCTCTAGTTGATTAGTTAACTGGTTTATGCGGACTGCAATAAATTTCTTTTGGTTCACTATTCTCCTTACAGATAAATGACAAGGCATATTCCCTAGGAAAGGCACTGGAGCTAATATTAATTCTGCAAAGATTTTAAATCATAGCTTGGTGATGAAGATATAAGATTATAGTAAATTCTGTAAGCAGTTAAGTGTACTGACATTAATCTTTTTATTTCAATCTTCAAATTCACCAACTCTTTCTTCTGCTGTAAGTCTGTCCAAATTTTTTTTTAACCCAGACATTATATATTTCAGTTTTGGAATTTCCATTTCATTTTTTATAAAAATGTTTATTTCTCTGATGATAATTTCTCTCTTTGATAACTTTGAGTGTATTTTTTATTATGTCATTGAGCAGTTACAAGAGCTATCTTAAAATACTTGTTTGCTATTACCAACATGAGGGTTGGTGTCCATTGATTGCCTTTTCTTTTGAGAATGGTATACATTGTCTTGTTCTCTTAAAATAAATATTTTTTATTGTTACTTAATTTTTTTTCAGTGTTCTAAGATTCATTGCCCATTCCCCACACCGAGTGCTCTGTGAAATACATGCCCTCAGTACCCACCACCAGGCTCTCCCACCCACCCACCCCTTCCCTCCAAGTCCCTCAGTTTGTTTCTGTGTCCAAGTCTCTCTTGTTTTGTTTTTCTCCCTGAATTACCCTACTTTCAATTTACTTTCCTTCTCCCACTGTCCTCTACATTACCCCTTATGCACTGCAAGTAAGTGAAACCATGTGATACTTGACTTTCTCTGTTTGGTTTATTTCACTCAGCATAATCTCTTCCAATCCAGTCCATGTTGCTACAAAAGTTGCATATTCATCCTTTCTGATGGAGGCATAGTATTCCATTGTATATATGAACCACATCTTCTTTATCCATTCATTGTTGATGGGCACCTTGGCTCTTTCCACAGTTTGGCAATTGTGGCCATTGCTACAATGAACATTGGGTACATATGGCCCTTCTTTTCACTACATCTGTAAATGCCCAGTAGTGCAATTGCAGGTCATAGGGTAGCTCTATTTTTAATTTTTTAAGGAATATCCACACTGTTTTCCAAAGTGGCTGCACCAGCTTGCATTCCCACCAACAGTGTATGAGAGTTCCCCTTTCTCCGCAGCCTCTCCAACACTTGTTGTTTCCTGACTTATTAATTTTGGCCATTCTGACTGGTGTAAGGTGGTATCTCAGTGTGGTTTTGATTTGAATTTCCCTGATAGCTAGTGATGCTGAACATTTTTTCATGTGTCTGTTAGCCATTTGTATATCTTCTATGGAGAAGTGCCTCCTCATGCCTCTTGCACATTTTTTTTTAAACAGGTTTATTTTTTTTAAGATTTTATTTATTTATTTGACAGACAGAAATACAGCTAGAGAGGGAACACAAGCAGGGGGAGTAGAGAGGGAGAAGCAGGCTTCCTGCTGAGCAGGAAGCTTCTTGTGGGGCTCGATCCCCGGTCTCCAGGATTATGACCTGAGCTGAAGGCAGTCACTTAACCAACTGAGCCACCCAGGCGCCCCTCTTGCCCATTTTTTGATGTGTTCATCTTCTTTTTGGATGTTGAGTTTGAGTAGTTCTTTATAGATCTTGGATACCAGCCCTTTGTCTGTAGTGTCATTTGCAAATATCCTCTCCCATTCAGTGGGTTACCTCTTTGTTTTGTTGACTGTTTCCTTTGCTGTACAGAAGCTTTTTATTTTGATGAAGTCCCAGAAGTTCATTTTTGCTTTTGTCTCCTTTGCCTTTGGAGACATGTCTTGAAAGAAGTTGCTGTGGCCGATGTCAAAGAGATTCCTGCCTATGTTCTTTTCCAGGATTTTGATGGATTTCTGCCTCACATTGAGGTCTTTTATACATTTTGAGTTTGCCTTTGTGTGTGGTGTAAGAGAATGGTCTAGTTTCATTCTTCTATACGTAGCTGTCCAATTTTCCCAGCACCATTTATTGAAGAGACTGTCTTTTTTCCACTGGATACTTTTTTCTCCTTTGTCAAAGATGATTTGCCCATAGATTTGTGGGTCCATATCTGGACTCTCTACTCTGTTCCATTGGTCTATTTCTCTGTTTTTGTGCCAGTACCATGCTGTCTTGGTAATCACGGCTTTGTAATAAAGCCTAAAGTCAGGTAATGAGATGCCCCCAGCTTTGTTTTTCTTCTTCAGCAATTCCTTAGCAATTCAGGGTCTTTTTTGGTTCCATATAAATTTTAGGATTGTTTGTTCCAACGCTTTAAAGAATGTTGGTGGAATTTTTATCAGAATGGCATTGAAAGTATATATTTCTCTGGGAAGAATAGACATTTTAACAATGTTTATTCTTCCGATCCATGAGCATGGAATGGTCTTCTATCTTTTTGTGTCTTCTTCAGTTTCTTTCATGAGTGCTCTGTAGTTCCTTGAGTACAGATCCTTGACTTCTCTGGTTAAGTTTATTCCTAAGTATCTTATGGTTTTTGGTGCTATAGTAAATGGAATTGATTCTCTGATTTCCCTTTCTATTTTTTCGTTGTTAGTGTATAAGAATGCAACTGATTTCTGTGCGTTGATTTTGTATCCTGCCACATTACCAAATTGTTGTATGAGATCTAGTAGTTTGGGGGTAGAGTCTTTTGGGTTTTCCACATAGAGTATCATGTCATCTGCAAAGAGAGAGAGTTAGACTTCTTCTTTGCCAAGCTGGATACCTTTTATTTCTTTCTGTTGTCTGATTGCTGTTGCTAGGACTTCTAATACTATGTTGAACAGTAGTGGTGAGAGTGGACATCCTTGTCTTGTTCCTGATCTCAGAGGG
>PITA01001104.1:162388-214413 GCA_004023965.1 Spilogale gracilis
GAGGTTGAGAAATGTTCCCTCTATCCCTATACTTTGGAGAGTTTTGATCAGGAACGGGTGTTGTATTTTGTCAAATGCCTTTTCTGCATCAATTGAGAGTACCATGTGGTTTTTCTCTCTTCTCTTATTGATTTGTTCTATCACGTTGATTGTTTTGCGAGTGTTAAACCACCCCTGCATCTCTGGGACAAAACCCACCAGGTTATGGTGGATAATCTTTTTAATGTATTGTTGGATCCTGTTAGCAAGGATCTTGTTGAGAATCTTGGCATCCGTATTCATCAGCGATATTGGTCTGAAGTTCTCCTTTTTGATGGGGTCTTTGTCTGGTTTGGGGATTAGAGTGATGCTGGCTTCATAGAAAGTCTGGAAGTTTTCCTTCCGTTTCTATTTTTTGAAAGAGCTTCAGGAGAATAGGTGTTATTTTTTCTTTGAATGTTTGGTAGAATTCCCCAGGGAATCCGTCTAGGCCTGGACTCTTGTTTTTGGGGAGGTTTTTGATCACTGCTTCGATCTCATTACTAGTTATAGGTCTATTCAGATTGTCAATGTCTTCTTGTTTCAGTCTTGCTAGTTTATAGGTTTCTAGGAATGTATCCATCTCTTCGAGGTTGTTAAACATATTGGCATATAATTATTGATAGTAATTTTTGATGATTGTTTCTATTTCCTTGGTGTTAGTTGTGATCTCTCCCCTTTCATTCATAATTTTATTAATTTGGGTCTTCTCCCTTTTCTTTTGGATTAGTTTGGCCAGTGGTTTATTGATCTTATTGATTCTTTTAAAGAACCAGCTTCTAGTTTCGTTGATGTCTTCTACTGTATCTCTAGTTTCTGATTCATTCATCTCTTTTCTAATCCTAATTATTTCCCATCTTGTGTGAGGGGTTGGTTTAATTTTTTGTTGATTTTTCAGTTCTTTAAGGTGTAATGAGAGTTGATGTATTCAGGATTTTTCAATTTTTTTTGAGTGAGGTTTGGATGGCTATGAATTTCCCCCTTAGGACTGCCTTTGCTATATCTCATAGGTTTTGGATCAATGTATCTTCATTATCATTCGTTTCCATGAAGTGTTTCAGTTCTTCTTTGATTTCCTGGTTGATCCACATATTCTTGAGCAGGATCCTCTTTAGCTTCCAAGTGTTTGATTTTCCCCTGAACTTTTTATGGTGGTTGAATTCCAGTTTCACATCATTGTGGTCAGAGAATATGCAGGGAATAATTGCAATCTTCTGGTATTGGTTGAGCCCTGATTTGTGACCTAGTATGTGGTCTATTCTGGAGAAAGTTCCATGTGCACTTGAGAAGAATGAGTATTCTGCTGTTTTAGGGTGGAATGTTCTGAATATATCTATGAGATCCATCTGGTCCAATGTGTCATTCAAGGCTCTTGTTTCTTTGTTGATTTTCTGTTTAGATGATCTGTCAATTGCTGAGAGTGGTGTGTTAAGATCTCTACAATTAATGTATTCGCATCAATATGATTCTTTATTTTGCTTAACAGTTGGCTTATGTAGTTGGCTGCTCCCATGTTGGGGGCATAAATATTTATAATTGTTAGATCTTCTTGGTGTATAGACCCTTTGAGAATGATGTAGTGTCCTTCTGTGTCTCTGACTACAGTCTTTAGATTAAAATCCAATTTGTCTGATATGAGAATCGCTACCCCGGCTTTCTTTTGGGGTCCATTGGCATGAAAGATGGTCCTCCATCCCCTCACTTTCAATCTGGAAGTGTCTTTAGATTCAAGATGTGTCTCTTGTAAACAGCATATGGATGGGTCCTGTCGTTTTATCCAGTCTGCAACCTTGTGCCTTTTTATTGGAGCATTTAGGCCATTCACATTCAGAGTGATTATTGATAAATACGTTTGTATTGACATCATGTTGCCTGTGAAGTTCATGTTTCTATAGATTACTTCTGTAAATTTCTGTTCTGTGTCACTCTTGTGTTCATTTCTCTTTTATAGAGTCCCTCTTAATATTTCTTGTAGTGCTGACTTTGTGGTTGCATAGTCTTTTAGACCTTGGTGGTTGGAAACTCTTTATTTCTCCTTCCATTCTGAAAGTCAAATTTGCTGAATATATTATCCTTGGTTGCATATTTTTGTCATGTAATTTCCTGAATATGTCTTGCCAGCCCTTTCTGGCTTGCCAGGTTTCTGTGGAAAGTTCTGACGTTATTCTGATGGTCCTCCCTCTATACGTAAGGGATTGCTTTCCCCTAGCTTCCCTTAAGACATATTCTTTGGTTTTATGATTCACAAATTTCACAATTATGTGCCTGGTGGTTTTTCTGGCCTCACTGATCTTGGGGGGTGTCCTCTCTGCCTCTAGGACATGAACATTTGTTTAATTCCCCATTTTTGGGAAATTTTCATCCATGATTTGTTCAACAATATCTTTTAGGCTTCTCTTCCTCTTGACTCCTTCGGGGATTCCAATAATTCTGATATTGGAGCGTTTCATGGCATCCTTTATTTCCTTTATTCTGTTTTCATGGGATTTTAGCTGTTTGCTCCAAGACTTCTCTTGCTCCTCCTTCTTAATCCATCTATCTTCTAAATCACTGATAGGATCTTCAGCTTCACTTACTCTAGCTGTTAGCATATTTAAATTAGATTGCATCTCATTAATAGCCTTTCTAACCTCAACTTTCACTTCTGTTATTATGGCTTCCGTTTTGAGCCTAATGTTCTTTTCCAAATTAGCCATTGCTTGGATGATTGCTGCCCTGAATTCCATTTCTGTCATATTGTTCATGTTCTTTTCCAGTAATTCTGTGACCGGGTTGCAGTCTCAGGGCTCTTCTTCTGTTGGATGCTCCTCCTCCAAGTCATTGTGGCAAAGAGTGAGTGAGGGGGTGTATAGCTAAATATCTCAACCACTATCCAGGTGAATTGGTCCCTGGAAGGTTTTGGAGCAATCAGAATTCACCACAGAAATGGAAGAAGAAAGAAAAAAGAGAAAGGAAGAAAGGGAGCAGGAAAAGAAACCCCTGCCAGAGTGGGACCCAGTGGTAGGATTTATATGGTACAAAACTACTACAGGGTAAAGAAAAAGGCTATCAAGGGTAAATGAAGAGATCAAAAAGTGAAGCCCAACCTGAATGACACCCAAGACAAGTATTTATATAATACAAAAGCAAAAACAATTACACAGAGACAGTGACAGATTAGAAAGGGAAGGTGAGGGCAGACACTCATTGTGGGCAAGGAAAAGTGTTTCAGATCCTCCAGAGTTTGTCTTGTTATTATTGTTGGAGGAGCCCACTTTCTAAAGATATAGGGAGATTAGAACTGGTTGTATATAGGGGTAGTATTGAATAAGGATTAGGATTACCTTGACGTTTATAACTATCTGTATATGTAAAAGAAAAAATAAAGGAAAGAAGAGAGAAGAAAGGGAAAAAAACAGATAAAACAAACAAGCAAACAAGAGGCAACAAGAACAACAACAACAACAGCAACAAAAAATACAGGAATGTGTTTGAAAAAATGTCAAGGTAAAAAATTGTTATGAAGGGTTGTATTGAGTATTACGTTGTGATAAAAAGCGGGTTAAAAATTAAAATAACAAAAACCGTGAGAATGCATTTTTAAGTTTAAAATGGAAACTTTAAAAGTAAAAATAGAAAAAAGTTAAAAAAGTAAATAAGGTGAAAAACTGTATCAATAAAGTGTACAGCTTTTGGGGCAGTACCAGGAGTTTAATAAATTGCCTTCCCCCCCCCCTTGGTGTTTTACAGTTTGGGTGTTGTTCTCCTGACCTTCTGGCTTGCATTGTGTGGGAGGGGCCTGCAGTGCTGTCTTCAGTCCCTTCTACCTGGGCTGCATCTCTCTGCCCCCTCTGTAGGGGCTGGAGTCTATTGTAACCAGCTTGTCAGGGTTCAGTTCTTGGGGGGGAGGGGGTTGTTCTTTTACGGCCTTTTTCAGCTGCTGAGGAAGTCAGGTCAGAGCAAGATGTCTGGACCAGTCCTCCTTCCTGGAGAGAGCCCCTAATTAGTAACCCTCTGGACGACTGGGGGGCGCCCCCCCCCCACAGCCTCCTCCTTGGCTGCCTGTCACAGCTAGGCAGGCGCAGAGGCTGGTTTGATTTCTGTCCAAATCCCCCTCTTGTCGTTTCTCTCCTGCACCACGAAATCGCAACTGATTTTGGGTCGCGTGACCTTGTCTCTGCCCAGGGAGTCTGTGTGACCCCCAGGCAGGAGGGACTGAGGTCCCGTGGTCCCGCACATCCTGTGCAAGTCTGCAAAATCGCCTTCCCTGGGGGGTCCGTGCCTGGCCCAGGGGGTGGAGAGAAGCGGGAGTGAAAAGCAGCGAAGGAAAGGAAAAAAAAAAAAAAAGCTGCAAAAAAAATAGACCCCGCCCCGGCTGGTTCTACCGAGTTCCCTCCCTTCCGCTGCGGGGCACTCTTTCTCCCTGCGGATCCCTGTTTCCCTGCCTGCAGCGGTGGAAAAATAGACTCTGCCCCGCAGGCTCTGCGGCGTTCCTGGCTCTGCCTCGCTTTGCTGTTGTTCCCCTAACACAGCGCACTTTCATGCTGGGGTATTGTCCTCCAATGAGTCGCCTTTGCGGGCTTCTTCCCCCGCACCCCTTGTCTTGGGGGTGACCCTTTGATCACTCTCACTTGTCTCTACCTCTTTGCCGATGTTCCTTGTCCCCCGTGGTGATCCAGAAGTGCGAAATATCCCATTTTAGGCTGATTTCATGGGTGCTCACAGTGTTTCTGTAGTGTTTTTTGCAGGAATTGAGCTCACTTCAGGGGACTTCCCGATATGCGGTCACCTGGCCTTCTGCCATCTTCCCCCATGAAAAGAACTTTTTAACTGTACTCTGACATTGTTAAGTTCTGGAGACTGAGTTCTGTTATGGTCCTCTGAGTATTGTTTATTTTTGGTTTAGAAGTCAGTCAACTTGGTTGGACTAAAACTGTAAATTCTGTGTCTTGAATAGGTGCTCAAAGCTTATTCAGCCTTTTTAATCCTTCAGTGGGTTGCCCCACATGCACATATGTGATTCAGGGATCAGAGGTCGGGGCAAAGTTTATACACAGAATTTGTTTCCTCTCTCTCTGGTTCTGGCTTTTCTGCAATTCTACCTTGCTTCTCAAGTGGTTTTTGGTTGCCATGAGATCTTTCTTCTAAGCAATAGGGTCACAAGTTTTCTGTAAGAATTTTGGTCACCTCATATAGCATTGACTGGAGTCTTCCCTCAATAAATAAATCAGAAAATTCAGAAAATTCTCTTCATGTCATTCCTTTTGCCCAAATGCTAACTTTTCCCGAGAATCTGCCTGCTTTGTTTATTCTTCAGTGTCTTCATGGAGTTGATCTTTGTATTTTTCCAAAGATTATAGTTTTCGGTGGGAAGGTCAATCTCACAGAAGCTTACTTACTCAACCATACTAGAAGGACACAGACCACTAATTTCCTTAAGTTCTACTATTCACAAGATTTGAGCAGGTTAGTGGTAAGGGATGCAAAAATATCTGGACCACTCCTACTTATTCCAAGAGAATGAAACTCTTACCTGCTGGAATCAGATTCCAGAACACTGATCAGACAGGAGTTGCTTGTGGGCAAGTTTGTTATTTGTTCAAAAGTCCATCCTAACTCTTCAAACCGAGTTGATACTAAATTCCACAAGCAGATAAATGAAACCACTTTGCTTGCTTTCTTTTTTCTTTCTATCCAGAGCACTTAGACACTTTCATTGTTTCGTCTTTCGTTACTTAATTAAAACAGTACTTAAGATCTGGGTTTAAGTGGAGAAAGGACCTCAGATCTAAGCCATATTCAGGAATGCTAAAGGTACTACATTACAATTTGGGAAACAAGCATCCAAAATAATTGTTTTTAAGTATTCCATTTTGTTTTATAATTTTCCCTTGAGAAATTCACAGAAAGAAGAGTTTTTAGACAGCAAAATTTGGACATTCTGAGTTTTCAGCTAGAAATCATTTACTAGGTCCTCCAAACTTTCAATGAGGTCCTAAGTAGTGACAGCCAGAGAGCACGACGAAAAGCGAGGGATGTAGGGGAAGAAAAGCAAAGAGGAAATTAGCAGAGGAAATTCTGTTGGAAGAGCTCACTCACAATTTCTTAGAAACTAAACAGAATTTTAAAAATCCTTAAATCTTATATAATCAAATCACAACCAAGATCCACAAAAATTTGTACAGCAGGGGCTAAGACCTAGATGTGTTCACTCCAGCCCAATAAGTTTTAACAATACATATATAGACAAGAAGTCCATAAATCTTGACTCCCCATATCAAAGAACTTTGTTGCTCATCATTAAACTGCAAGTCCCGCTGGAAAATCTTTGGATTTTTGTTCCATTTAAACTTCTATTCTGAGAAATTTCTTGCAGTAATAATGTTCCCTATGTAGCTTGGTATCTTAAAAATCTTACTGAGTTATAATATCATTTATACTGTTCAATTAACATTTAAGCCCTTGTTAATATATGTCCCATCTTTATCACAGCTCCCTACGCTCTCATTAAAATAGATGAATTGTGTCTTAGTACATATTTTCTTTTATATTAAAAATCTTGTGGATGATAAAATATGAATATCTTATGATAAACATTTCCCTCTCTATCTTGACTATTTCACAATTTTAAAAACCTTTACTAAAAAAAATCTAAAAACTTTTAAAAACCCTTAATCATATAAGCAATATTTGTAAGTTAGAAAAAAGATATTTTCTGTGCCAACTATTAGGACTTAAAATGAATATACCTCTAGTTATCTGAAAATACATCTGTTTTTATGTTAATTTACAATACTATAAACCCTTTTATTTAAATAAAAATGGCTGACTGTTATAGAGCAATAAGTTATTCTTTGACTAAGTCAGGAAATGCTGACAAGCTATTCAACAATTTGGCCTTATTTAAGAATGAATTAGTTCTATAAGTGCTTCACAAGTTACTGACATAAGATTGCCCCCCCTTTCAAAATGTTAAGTAAGGCAAACCAAATAGAGACAAAAGCCAATTCCTCCAAGATCTGTTCATAAAAATCACCTCTCTAGAGGCAACTGCACCATCATGTGGGACTTGATCCGGGGACTCCAGGACCATGACCTGAGCCAAAGGCAGTTGCTTAACCAACTGAGCCACCCAGTTGCCCTCCGTCCTCTATTTGTGTACTCAGCAAAACAAGCCACCAAGCTGGAGTTCTTTGCATGTGAACCTATGCCTGACACATCATTTATAACTAGTAAAACCATTTTTTAAAGAGAGAATGTGTCACAATGAGTGAGGTAATTAATTTTTTATGCAGTTGACTTTTCAGTCAGCTGTGGTGCCTTTGTTTTGTCAGGATGTAATCATCTACTATTCACACAGAAATGCAAAGTTATATTAAGTGCGGAGTATAAATGTCTTAAGTGGGCTCTGAAAACAGCGAAGTGTGGTAATTGTTGAAGCTGGATGATGAGTTCATGGTGGCTCATTACCATATTGTCTCGTTGTACTTTTGAAAATTTCCACATTAAAAATTAAGTGTGAAAAAATAGGGGGGATTCTTGAGTACAGCAAGTCACTCTGGAGCCTATCACTTCACTGGGACCTATGAACAAATGACCCCTTAAAGGGCATATACTTAGAATTGCTAAACTGTATTTGGATTAATCTCCTACTTCCAGATATCTGTGGTCTGGAACTCTGTGGAAACTGGAAAATCTTGTAAATAGTGGAATCAGATTCCCTTTCTTATAGCACTAATTTTTGAGAACAGAATCCTCATCATCTTTATCATCCTATGTCCATGTCACTGGCCCTTCACAGGGTATTTAGCTATCCCAGAAGTCACTTGCACACTGTCACATCTAGGGTTGACTGTTGTGCCACCCATCTTGGTCCTCCCAGATGCATTATGAAAAATGTAACTGCTATTTAGAGAAACTTGAATGCCACTCTATTTAGTTATGGAGGTCCCTTCATCTAGAATCCTCATCACCTAAGAATTCCAGATTTATGAGGAAAACCTGCTAAAATTTTTAGAATTAAAATTTTATGTTGGGATGATTACTGAATAATAAATTAAGGAACTTTAAAAACAATCATTCATCCTTTTAAAGACTTGAAGAGATCCCTGGGTATTTCTTAGCATGTATTATTGAACATGTATCATTAAAAGGAAATTCTCACTCTTATTCTTGAGCTACATATTTCATGCTAGAATTTAGTTTTATGGGTCCCCAAC
The DNA here is from genome assembly GCA_004023965.1 of Spilogale gracilis. Taxonomy (NCBI): domain Eukaryota; kingdom Metazoa; phylum Chordata; class Mammalia; order Carnivora; family Mephitidae; genus Spilogale; species Spilogale gracilis. Next base: position 170,605 of record PITA01001104.1, read on the forward strand.
TTGATCATTCCCATGGAGGATTATTTGCTCTATTATTTAGTTGAATACTGAAAACATGCCAGACATTCTTTCAAGTGTTGAGTATATAATGATGAACAAAATAAGCAGAGAGTTCTAAAGGAGCTTATATTTAATATGGAAACAGACAATAAAAAGTTGATGTGAAAAATAAATGATAAAAATATTTGAAGGAAGAATGTCACAGACAAAAAGAACAGCAGAGGTTTTAATGCAGCAACATACTTAGTGAACTGAAGGAACAACAGGAAGTAGGACAGGGTAATAGAGTGGGCTAGATCCTAGAGACCCTTGAAAGGAAATTGTCTTATAAACTGAGCCAAATGGAAATCACTGTAGGGCTTCCAGCCTAGGAATGACAGGACACAATTTATCTTTTGGATCTCTATGACTACTATTTTAAGAGCAGACTGTAAAGGGGCAAGGTTAGAAGCAGGGAGACCAGTAAGGAGGCTAATACACAATTGAGACCAGAGATCAAGATGAAGTCCAGCATAAGAGTAATAGTGGTAGAATTGGTGAGTGGTGACTGAACTCCAGAAATATTTTTAAGACAAGGTCAGCAGGATTTACAAATAGAATATATTCAAAGTGTAAGAAGTGCCAAGAATGACTCGAAGTTTCCTGATCTGAGAAGCAAATAATTACTTTTTGCTGATAAAGGGAAGACCAGGAGCAGGCAAAGCAGTATGTGGGCCTGGGTTCATTTCTTCTTACTTCCTTTTTCCCCAAATTACTTGAGTTCACAGGTTCATTATAACAGCCATGAGAGGTTCATCACTACCATCTCAACAAACACAAGAATGGGCTTCCAAGAGCATTTCCTTTCCACTCTCTCTATCCCTTACTTCTCTTTAGAACACAGAACTAGAAAACGAGTTTGGAAATTTGGCTGTGAACGTAAAATATTAAAAATATCTAAGGGTTCTTTTTTTTCTCCATGTCAAGTAAATACATACCCTTTCTTCTCCCTCTCCCCTGTCCTGTTTGTCATTCTCATTGCTTTTTCAGAATTCTAGGTTTGCTCTTTCAAGAAACATAAAGGTCCAAGAACCCATGCGTCTCATTCAGGGCACAGGTTTGTTCCAAGTGACCATGTGGGCCCTAGCACCTGTCCTGAGTTTACATTCCTCTTGTTTTGTAGACAGGAATTCTCAAAGGTACTTGTCCATAACCAGAAGTCAGAAATAGGAATTTTAGACTCTACCATCTAGGGAAGAGTGACTTCCCCCATAACTGAGAGCTAGAGAGAGAACTCATTTTTTCTGACAGAGATCATAAATACTAAGCCATCTCACCAAACATTCATCAACACATTGCTATTTTTCTTCAAAATAAATATACCCAGTGATTTGCCTCTAAGGTACTGTTTTCCTATCTTCATTTCCAAAATGTGTTTATCTTACTTGGTTTCCTACGTCTCTCTTGAAAGGCTATGCTTTATCCTGGCTGGCCTCTGTGAGAGCCATTCCCTTTCTTTTACAGCCAGGATGAGATGGTGAGCCCACTGAGACTACAGTGGTCAGTCCACTTGAATGTGAACTTTGACTCTACAACAAAAACAGTGAGTACAAAACAGATTTCAGGGGTGCCTGAGTGACTCAGTTGGTTAAGCGACTGCCTTTGGCTCAGGTCATGATCCTGGAGTCCTGGGATCAGGCCCCACATTGGGCTCCCTGCTCAGCGGGAAGCCTGCTTCTCCCTCTCTCACTCTCCCCACTTGTGTTCCCTCTCTAGCTGTGTTTCTCTTCTCTTTGTCAAATAAATAAAATCTTAAAAAAAAAAAAAACAGTGTTCAAAGGGTTACAATGTGCAACTCATCACTTGGATAGGGATAAAATGTAGAAAAGGATTTACTCTCTTGAAGGAATGAAAAACCTCACATTTTTTTCTGTAGACATACTAATCACTTTAAGTCAAAAAATATTTAATGTTTTAAGATAGAAGGTAAGAACTATGAGAGCTGAGAGGCTGCAAACTACCTACAACTGTCAGAGTAAAGAATGCCTCATGAGAAGCCAAAGTCAAAATCCTTTCCCAAGGCTCAGATGAGTCCAATGAGGGTATCTCCTGAGTTCAGGGCAGAAGCAGAATTGAAATGGCTCAGGAGCCTATCAAACATAGAGGAGGAAAGAACCTCAATAAGAATGAGGTTCCCAAGGAGCCAGGTCATGCATAGGTAGCCTAGGGGAAAAGTATGTGTGGCAGTGGGAAGCCAAGCTGGATGGGGCCATGGGTCAAGAAGAAAATGTGGGTTGAGCCCAGAGATGGATGATAAATATAAGAGGAAGGCAAAAATCTTGCCTGGCTGGTAACCACCTCCTCTGGGATTTCTTCCTGGATTTCCCCTCTCTCAGCTTCATCTCTCCAAGCAGAATTGATGTCTCCCTTGGCACCACCACATACTTTGTGCACTTCAGCAAGTACCCACCTTGTATGTATGTTTATGTGCCCAACATCTGGGCAGTTCTCACGTATAGTCAAAGTTCAAACAATACTGTGGAAATAAGCTGAAGGAGGATAGGGGGGATAAGAACAAAACTGATGAGTTTCCTGTCAATGCAAAGAAACCAGGAGACAATTGTATTGCTTTCCTATGGATGCTGTAACAAATAATCACCAACTTGGTTGCCTAAAATAATAAAGATTTATTCTCTTGCAGTTCTGGAAACAATAAATCCATATGTGTGTATATGTGTATGTTATGTATTTATATGTGTATATGTGAGCATATATTTTCTAGATTGGTGCCTATGGACTAGAAGCAAATACACCCTAACAACAATAAGCACACCTAGCACCCAGACCTTGATCTCTAATACCATCCCCTATTTAAACAAACAAACAAACAAACAAACAAACAAACAAACAAAAAACAAAAAACCAAAAGACAAACCCACCAAGGCCCCTCAAAAACATGGTTAATTTCAGAACTTGAACAATGTGGATTGCAAGAAGAACTCGGAATATCTTACACTAAAAAGTAAGGAAGTAGTCAAAAAATGAAGGAACATGTCACAAGACACTGGAGTTCCCACTAGGACTCCCACTAGTCATTATCTATGATACTTTGAGCACTAAAATAATTAAGGGTAGTAATGAAATACAAGCTACTGAAAAAGGTGGAATCAACAATCCATTTTCTAATATATAGATGAAGGATACATCCATTAATGAAAGAGAATATCAGGTTTTTGCTCACAGGAAAATGCCAACTGATATGGGAAAATGCAGGAGTACTGGAGCTAGCAGACCATCATTCTGCAGCCTTCCTACTAAAGGTTGGTTCAACACCATCAATGGGCACTAAACCGAAGGGGAAATTTTTATTAAATTTGTGTTGTCCTAAAGTATCTCCCCAGATTACTTATTAATTACAAGGGAAAAGATAGTGATTATTCAGTGGGGAATTGAACATCTTGATTGGGTTTACAAGTTAATTATCACCATTAAGGGGCAGATGGGCATGATGGACTTCAAGATGCAACACCCCGAGAAGGTAAAACATCACTCATGAAGTGTTCCAGCCAAGAATATATAACCTGAATGCAAGCATGAAAAAATATCAGACAAACCCAAAGTCAGAAATTTTTTCTTTTAAAAACATTGTACTCTTGGGGCACCTGGATGGCTCAGTTGGTTAAGCGACTGCCTTCGGCTCAGGTCATGATCCCGGAGACCCAGGATCGAGTCCCGCATTGGGCTCCCTGCTCAGCGGGAAGCCTGCTTCTCCCTCTCTCACTCCCCTTGCTTGTGTTCCCTCTATGGTTGTGTTTCTCTTTATCAAATAAATAAAATTTTTTTAAAAAAGATTGTATTCTTTAAAAATATCAATACCAGGGAACCTGGGTGGCTCAATCAGTTAAGCACCTGCCTTTGGCTCAGGTTATGATCTCAAGGTCCTGGGATCAAGCCCTGTATTGGGTTCCCTGTTTAGTGGAGAGTCTATTTCTCCCTCTCCCCATGCCCCTCCCCCACTGCTCTTGCTCTTTCCTCTCTCTCTCAAATAAATAAATCCTTTTAAAAAAATTTGAAAAAGCCATCGATACCATCAAAAGACAATGAAAGACTGTGGAAATATCCCAGTTTAAAATGCCTGAGAGATATGATAACTAAATGCAACACATGATCCTAAGCTGGATTCTGTACTGGGGGGAAAAATGCTATAATGAAATTATTAGATCAAATGATGAAACTGAAATATGGAAGATGTTGAATTTCCTGAAGTTGGTAACTATATTGTGTTTATGCAAGAGGATATCCTCATTCTTTTTTTTAAAGATTTATTTATTTATTTGTTTGTTTGTTTATTTATTTATTTTAGAGAGAGAGAAAGCGGTGGTGGGGGGAGGGAGAGAATCTCAAACAGACTCCTCGATGAGCACAGCCTAACACAGGGTTTGATCTCATGACCCTGCATGACCTGAGCAGAAATCTAAGTCCCATTTACAATTACACCCAAACTGACTAAGCCACCCAGGCACCCCAGATATCCTTATTCTTAAGAAATAATACAGAAGTATTCAGGGGGAAAGGACTATGCAAGTTACATGCAATATACTACTAAATGGCTCAAAATAAATGTTATGTTGCATATGTATGGGTATATATGTGTGTGCATATATGTACATGCGTGTATGTATGTGTGTGTGTGTGTGTGTGTGTGTGTGTGTGTGTATCTCAGGGGGGCACAAGCCAGTAATAAAGCATATGGACTAAAATGTTAGCAATAGATGAACTGGAGTAAAAGATATACAGGTATTCTTTGTGTAATTCTTATTCTTGCCATTTTTCTGTGACTATGAAATTATTTCCAAATAAAGTTTGAAGAAATAGCAGTGTTCACTGTCATTTTTCAACTATTAGAAGATGTAGCAAAAATTACTGAACCAACTAATAGATCTCTTTGAAATGAAAATAATACTGTGAATAACTTTAAAAAGAGGCCTCCCTTCAGGCAGATTTTTATTGACTCTAAACCCTCGATTTTCCAATTATCTCATCACAAAAGTCTGCACACCCAACAGCAACACCTCAGGATCTTCACATTACTCCTCATCTGAATTCAAGCATGAATGAGTAAACCCACCCCTTACAGAAATCCTCCAGAATAAAGGATAAAGATAATAATATATGAAATAAAGATAAAGAGAACAATATATGGAATAAAAAAAAAATCCAGGAGAGGAGCAAGAAGGCAGAGAACTAGCAAACCTCGATATCATTGGGTCCCAGAAGTTCAGCTAGTTTTCAAACCATTCTGAACCCCTACAAACTCAACAGGAGATAGAAGAGAAGAAGAGCAGAAATTCTAGGAATAGAAAAGTGACCATTTTCTCCTGAAACTGTTCCAAAAAAAAGAATGAAAGGAAAACTTCCAGACTCATTTTATGAGGCCCGCATTACCTTGATCCCAAAACCAGACAAAGGCCCCATCAAAAAGGAGAAGTACAGACCAATATCTTTGATGAATATGGATGCAAAAATTCTCACCAAAATGCTAGCCAACAGGATCCAGGAGTACATTAAAAGGATTATTCATCACCACCAAAGGGGATTTATTCCTGGGCTGCAACATTGGTTCAACATCCCAAAATCAATCAATGGGATACAATACATTAATAAAAGAAAGAACAAGAACCATATGATACTCTCGATAGATGCCAAAAAAGCATTTGTTGAAGTACAGCATCCTTCCTTGATCAAAACTCTTCACAGTGTAAGGATAGAGGGTACATACCTCAAAATCATAAAAGTCATCTAGGAAAAACCCACAGTGAATATCATTCTCAATGGGGAAAACTGAGAGCTCTTCCCCTAAGGTCTGGAACAGAGCAGGGCTGTCCACTATCACCACTGCTATTCAACATTGTACTAGAAGTCTTAGCCTCAGTAATCAGACAACAAAAAGAAATAAAAGGCATCCAAATTGGCAAAGAAGTGGTCAAACTCTCACTCTTTGTAGATGATATGATACTTTAGGTGGAAAACCCAAAAGACTCCACTCCAAAACTGCTAGAACTCATGCAGGAATTCAGTGAAGTGGCAGGATAGAAAAGCATTGCACAGAAATCAGTTGCATTTCTATACACCAACAGCAAGACAGAAGAAAGAGAAATTAAGGAGTCAGTCCCATTTACAATTACACCCAAAACCGTAAGATACCTAGAAATAAACCTAACCAAAGGGAACCTGTACTCAGAAAGCTATAAAGTACTCATGAAGGAAATTGAGGAAGATACAAAGAAATGGAAAAACGTTCCATGCTCATGGATTAGAAGAACAAATATTGCGAAAATGTCTATGCTTCCTAAAGAAATCTACACATTTAATGCAACCCCTATCAAAATGCCATCAATTTTTTCAAAGAAATAGAACAAATAATTCTAAAATGTATATGGAACCAGAAAAGACCCTGAATAGTCAGAGGAATGTTGAAAAAGAAAACCAAAGCTGGTGGCATCACAATTCCAGACTTAAAGCTCCATTACAAAGCTGTAATCATCAAGACAGTAAGGTACTGGCACAAAAACAGACACATAGATCAATGGAACAGAACAGAGAGCCCAGAAAAAGACCCTCAACTCTATGATCAACTCATCTTTGGCAAAACAGGAAAGAATGTCCAATGGAAAAAAGACAGTCTTTTCAACAAATAGTGTGGGAAAATTGGACAGACACAGGCAGAAGAATGAAACTGGACCATTTCCTTATACCACACACAAAAGTAAATTCAAAATGGATGAAAGACCTGAATGTGAGACAGGGATCCATCAAAATCCTTGAGAAGAACACAGGCAGCAACCTCTTTGACTTCAGCCACATCAACTTCTTCCCAGAAACATCATCAAAGGCAAGGGAAGCAAGGGCAAAAATGACCTATTGGGACTTCAACAAGATAAAAAGCTTTTGCACAAAAGGAAACAGTCAACAAAACCGAAAGACAACCGACAGATGGCAGAAGATCTTTGGAAATGACATATCAGATAAAGAGCTAATATCAAAATCTTTAAAGAACTTACCAAACTCAGGGTGCCTGGGTGGCTCAGTTGGTTAAGCGACTGCTTTCGGCTCAGGTCATGATCCTGGAGACCCGGGATCGAGCCCCACATTGGGCTCCCTGCTTGGTGGGAAGCCTGCTTCTCCCTTTCTCACTCCCCCTGCTTGTGTTCCCTTTCTAGCTGTGTTTCTCACTGTCAAATAAATAAAATCTTAAAAAAAAAACAACAATTTACCAAACTCAACACCCAAGGAACAAATAATCCAATCAAGAAATGAGCAGAAGACATGAACAAACATGTCTCCAAAGAAGACATCCAAATGGCCAACAGACACATGAAAAAGCGCTCAACATCCCTCAGCATCAGGGAAATACAAATCAAAACCACAGTGAGATACCACCTCATACTAGTCAGAATGACTAGAATTAACAAGCCAGGAAATGACAGATGTTGGCAAGGATGCAGAGAAAGGGGAACCCTCCTACACTGTTGGTGGGAATGCAAACTGGTGCAGCCACTCTGGAAAACAGTATGGAGGTTCCTCAAAAAGTTGAAAATAGAGCTACCCTATGACCTAGCAATTGCACTACTGGGTATTTATCCTAAAGATACAAATGTAATGATCTCAAGGGGCACGTGCATCCTGGTGTTCATAGCAGTAATATCCACAATACCCAAACTATGGAAAGAACCTAGATATCCATCAACAGATGAACGGATAAAGTAGATGTGGTGTACACACACACACACACACACACACACACACACACACACACACTGGAATACTCTGCAGTCATCAAAAATGAAATCTTGCCATTTGCAATGATGTGGGTGGAACTAGAGGGTATTATGCTAAGCAACATAAGTCAAGACAATTATCATATGATCTTTCTGATATGTGGAATTTGAGAGACAGAGCAGGGGATAGTGGGGGTAAGGGAGGAAAAAAATGAAATAAGATGGGACCGGGGTGGGGGCGGGGAGACAAACCATAAGAGACTCTGGGGGTGGTAGGGCAGCTGGGTTATGTACATTGGGGAGGATATATGCTATGGTGAGTGCTGTGAATTGTGTAAGACTGGTGATTCACAGACATGTACCCCTGAAGCAAGTAATACATTATATGTTAATAAAAGAAAAAATCCAGTAAAAACTTGATCTAGAGAACCATAACTCTAAACTATGGACTGATATTTTATTGATATTTACAACACAGAGTTAGCAACAAAAGATACATAAAATCCCTGAAGAGTAAGGCTGAGGCAGGCTCTAAAAGGATTGCCAGTTATTTGAGCCAGGGAACACACAAACTTTGCATAGAATGAGACATGTTATTTACTTGGGAACTTCTATATTAACCTTGAATAGGAACTTTTTCCTCACAGGTTGTTTTCTCAAAGCAACACCTTAAATGGGATTAAGGATGAGATGTGAATTAGGAGCAAGTTTGTGAATGTAGGGGAGGAAGCATATTGGGTAGGGGGAGAAGCCAGACTGCAAGCCTGATGAAGATTTTGCCAGCCTGGTAGAGAGCTCTGAACCAGCAATTGCCCACCTGGGTTGTCCTACATCATGCAGGCCCAAGTGGACATGCCTTTTACTCCTGCCTTAGCAGTCCCTGGTTGTAAGATACCCTGGGAAGGACCCAAACTGAGAGGGATCCCTGTCTGCAATGGAGACAGATCCTGAAAGAGCTACCAGCTGGGTAGGTGGGTAGTTGACCATGCTTCCCAAGAAGCATTTGCTGGGAAGCAAATCTTGCCTTGAAGAGTAAACTTGATGGCACATATCCATTTCTATCACAGTTCACTCTTTGTCCCACTCACCTCCACTTCTCCATATATATTCAGAAGCAACCCTTTCAGAAATCTGATGAACTTCTCCTCTTGAGAGAATCTTATAAGAGGGACAACCACAAGCCCCACTATGGCAGCTGTTCTCAGGACCACAATGCACACATTCTCTCCCCTGTCACTATCCATTCTAGGTTCCTTTTACTTTCCAGAGCCACCTCTGCTGGCCTTGCTAGCTTACTGGTTGGTGTGACCCACAGCCTGAGAGGTCTCTGTGATTACTTATTCCAGGTTTGTCAAAATTTGTATTCAGTTAGACGTACCAAGATGTACCCAAATGGATCACCCTAGATTCTACACGTGTTTTTCCATGTCTCTTATTTCCTCCTAATGATTAGTGTCAATTACCCCTGCCAAGACAGTGACTTTTTTTGCCTGCCAGTCTCTGGACACAAGGGACACAAAGTGCCCTGAAGCACCCACAGCTTTTTCAATGAGATTCTTAGTGGGTTCCTTGGTTGAAGTGCTCCACTGTTAGAAATCAGGCTTTTATTCCTGCAAAGCCCAGAGGCAGAGGAATAAGGAGCATTAATTTCTCCACCAAATTATGGGGCTTAATAATAACTGCAGTCACTACTGCTTCTCCTTCCTGATCCCAGAAGCCAGTATCACATAAAGGAAGGTATCAGGTGAGGGTCTCAGCACTGGTCCCTGTTGTTGACTGGTCATTGAAAGACAGCCATACCTAGGGCAGTAAGTTTGAGTCTAGGCTGTTGGGTCCATATGTAACTTCCATCTCTGTTGCTATTTTGTTCATTTTCCTATTATGACAACACTGGGCTGGCCAGTGATGGAGGCTGGTGACATATACAGTCCAAATAATGTTGTATACTTCTCAGTCTAGTGCTTCTTCCATGGCGGATGCTCTCTGGTGGGTAACACGTGATACAAAAATCTTTATACTTCATGGCCACTCTCATATGTCCATCCGTATTTCTCTAATCCAGAATCCTTGTCACCAAACATCATCTTTTCATTCCCAGCCAGACCATTCACCATGTCCATGAGTTCATACACTTTCTTTTTATTTTATTTTATTTTATTTTATTTTATTTTATTTTATTTTATTTTATTATTTTATTTTATTTTATTATTTTGTTTTATAGTCAGCTTGCAGTTTTGTGGGGTTTTATAAATTCAAATTCAATTAATTAACATGTAATGTATGATCAGTTTTAGGGGCACAGATCTGTGATTCACCAGTCTTCTGTAACACCTAGTGTTCACCACAACAGGTCCATACACTTTCTAATTTAGGCTATTTCTCTTTCCACAAATAGTAGGTAACCTGGTCCAAGTATACCATCTGAAGTCTTGCCCATTGGGAACAATTTCCCTTCACTCTATCTTTCAAGCCTACCTCTGAGTGAACTTTACTCTTACTGCTCTCTATTTTCAACTTGAGCCCATATACCGAGCTGACTTATCTGTAAGCCAAGCTCAAGCTTTTCCCTCCACTTTCAGGTGTTCAATTGGAATCCTTAAAACAATCATAGGCGTGAATTGGAAACAAGGTGATGGTGCAACAGAGGTGGATACTTAGGGGCCCAGGCAATATGCTCCCAGTTTGCTTATATTTATTCGTCCCAACTGTACCGCTTCTGATTTATGAAGGATTGTTTCGGTATTCACATGGCCTTATGACTCTGTATCATCTTACAGCTCCTGGCTCTCCAGTCAACAGATTCTAGATCTGAAAACTGGCTCAGATCTAAAAACAAGAAATAAGATTGTGACTTTTTATAATTAACTTAGGGCAATCATCCATTTCTTCTTCTCATAAAGACTGAGTGATAGTCGTATTGTCTACCCATCTAGAAACACTGTGTGTTATTAATCATCTCCATACTTCTCTGCAGGTCAGACCACCTTGGCTGCCATTCCATTCTTGCCAACTGGAATTATAATGGCAACCCTCTGGTGTCTGACAGTGAAGTGTCACCACCTCGTCTTTATATTTCAGGCTTCTGTCATCTTTACTTTTAGCAGCATGCCACATTCAGGAACCAACCTCACATACTGTCAACCCTGGCCGATGGAGGACAACTACCACTGAAATTCTTAGTGAAGCAGGTGCCCCTCTCGCTGGTGTACTTTTGTGGCCTTGATAAATGGTATGTCCTCCGGGCCTTCTTGTGACACCCACTCATCAATTCCAGCATATCCAAATCCTGAAGTCTTTTAGTCCCTAACAATTTGCATTTCAACATTGTTTAATTGTAAGCTACAATTTTTTTCCATGCTACAAGAACCCATCCTAGTAATAAATTTGCATCATCTCCTGAATGCTTGCCAAAATGTCAAATTCTGTATTTTGGGAGAATGTGCACTTATCAGGTCTTATCTTCTGGTATCCTTGATCAAACACCCTCAACATCAAGCTCACACACATATACCTGGCTCCCCCCAGAACATTTCTTTAGATCTTACAGTTACTTTGGGGTATACTGTCTCTTCTCTGTTTCACACCCAGTCCTCACGGGATTGTGCTGAGAATTAGCCCTAGTTCCAGGAGTAGTTGACAAAATGGAGTGAGGGATCAGATCCTGATATGGACACCTGTTGCCTTGTGAGGGAGAGGTTTCTTCACTGTCACCTAGGACAGCATTGTGCTGGCTTTTAATAAGGAAGTGTGGGCCCCCAGAAGTGGCACACACCAGATAATCCAAGGAGTCTGAGAAAATCAAAGTATTTGGGAGTATCCACTCGTTGTCTCTACCCTCCATGTCAGGGTCTCTAATTTTCCCAATCAGGACTCTAAACTTGGCTTAACAGTCTGCCTTGGGTAGAAGGTTAACATTTTTTTTTTTAATGCAGCCACTCTGACTATGAAGTTCTAGTGTTGGTCCTCAGCTTGCTTCACACTTTCATTCAGTACATGCAAGTATCTTTTCATAAAACCAAACATATCCCCAGATTTCACATGTAGCTTTTAGTTGTATGCTGTTCTTTCTCAATTACTCCTGTAGTAAAGATAATAACACTTGCTTATGTTTTTATTCTATTCCTATTATTTTATTGTATACTTATTTCATTTATTCTACTTATAATAATATACATAGACAGCCCAAGTGAGGAAAATTAATCAGTAGACAACTTTAAGATTTTGAAGTAAGAATTTTTGTTTCTGGCTTAAAATAAAAGTTTCTGAGAAGTAAAAGTATAAAATCAAAACAAAAGATGAGTCCTTCATCTCTGTGTCTGTCAGGACCAAAGAAGACCTTAGAAATCGAAGGGCAGGAACTGTTCACTGCAGTGGGTTCATCATAAGATAACCAGAACCTGAATGCCACACAGCTGAACACCTCCTTTTTTCCAAGCATCCTGTTCCCTTGGCTGCCACAATGCATGACCTGGGCTTTGCTTCTCTTCAATGTCCTAAAGTCAATCTCAAGAGAATCTTTAAAACTTCCCATTCCTTAAGGCTCTCTTCTAACACCTTAAGTTGACATTCTGTCCCTGGATAATTTTATTCATGCTCTTAACTGTGATTTTCATCTATGTGCCAATTATTCCCAAATCAGTATCTCTAGTTCAGACACCACTCTCTGAGGTCCAAAGTTACATACACAATTTTCTACTTGATGTCTCCGCTCATGAGTGACACAAATTCATGCCCAAATTTCAAAGCTGCTTTCTCGGTGGTTTCTACTTCACTAAATGGCACTATCATGCCATAGTCACCTGGGAGTCATTCTTGACCACTCTCCATCACACTCCACCCATTCCTACTTAATCTCCAAGTCCTGATGAGCTTCCCACTTAATATCTCTCAAATTTGTCCACTTAATTTAATCCCTTCATCACCTCCATTTCTCAGTTTCCTAGTTGATCTCCATGTATCCATTTTTTGGTCCCTTCAAACAATTCTTTACATAAAAGCCAGAATAATTATTTAAAATGTGAAATTGATTCAGGTCAGTTTCTGCCCAAAGATTTCCATAATTTCCCATTACCCTTAAGATAAAATCCTGAATCACTGAGATATTTCATTTCAAGCTACAGTTGTCTGGCTGGTCTCACACGAGCCTTATGCTTTGTTTTCTGTTCCTTGAACATGCCCACTTCCTCATGTCAGGACATTCAAACATGTCATTGCCAGTGTTTGAAACCTTCCTTTTCCCCATCCCTAGCTTAGCTAATTCTTATGTCCTTCAGATTTCAACCTAAACCATTTCTTTCTTAAGGAGGCTCACTGTAATAGTGATTCTCATTTCTTCTCCCCCTTCCCCCAGTTCTTTTTGTCTCCTTTCATACTCTGTTTTGTGCCTCAGAAGGCTCAGACATACCACCTATCCTTCTGGGGTTCCTTTACCGTCTGGTTCTGGCTAGGATAGCCAGTGAAAGCACTTGTAGGAGAGCTGAGGGAAAGAAGAAAAGAGAATTCAAGTTTTTCTTCTCTTGCTCCTTTCCTGCTTTGGCTCTGCGGTTCTCAGAGCAACTGTATCCTGTTCTCAAAGGCATTGTTATTACCAGATGAGGTATAAAGTAACATACACGTTATAAAATAGATATCATACACTATATACTATTCTGTATTCTGCACTTTTAATTTTTAATAAGTGGTATTTCACATCATCAGAATAATTTAAAAACATACCGCAGCTGTTCAATCATACCATTTGATATGAGCAATCACACAAAGATCAGAATGACCATGGAAATAGTTTTAGGCATTGACAATTTCACTTGGGCCTCTGAGTGAGGGCTCCAGAGAAACAGAGCAATTCATTTTCTCTTCCTAAATGAAACTGGGCTAGAAACATTACAGAGTATGTTTCCTTTTATAAGGAAAAATTGATTTCTAAAGGAGCTTAGGAGGATCACACAATTATTACTCTGTATTGTTCAATGCTTTCATGGGTCTTACATCAATATTCCCTGACAGTATTATATGATGCATTTTAGTATTTGTAATGTTTGGTCCAAATTTCTCTGCCCTGTATCCCGACAGAATATGTTGGCCTTGATAAATAAATATTATCTTAGCACTTGAAAAAAATGGAAGTATCTAGTCTTTAAAAAGACTTATCTAAATTATTCTTATTGTTTCCTCACCCAAGTTTCTTATTACCAACTATTTGTATGACGTATAAATAAATTGTTTTATTTTAAACCCTATTCAAAAGGTGGAAGAAGAGCCAACTAAAAAATACAAAAGAGGGCGCCTGGGTGGCTCAGCGGGTTAAAGCCTCTGCTTTCAGCTCAGGTCATGATCTCAGGGTCCTGGGATCAAGGCCGGGCTCTCTGCTCAGCAGGGAGCCTGTTTCCTCTGCTCTCTCTGCCTGCCTCTCTGCCTACTTGTGATCTCTCTCTGTCAAATAAATAAATAAAATCTTTAAAAAAAAATACGAAAGAAAACAGTTAAGTGTGACTCCTAGGGTCACATTCATGAATATGTATGCTACTCTGGGACCACGCCACTGCCAGTCTTATAAATCACACACGTTACAACTTGCTCTAAGCACTCCAGCTCCTCTTCAATTGGATTATATGTTTGCTCAGTGTTGAGTTATATGAGTTATTTGTATATTTATATAATTATTTTAGACATATATAAAATTATATATTATCCATTCATGAGATATGTCATTTGCAAATGTCTTCTCCTATTCAGTAGATTACCTTCCAGTTTTGTTAATTTTGTCCTTTTCTGTGCAGTTTTTCTTTTGATGTAATCCTAATAGTTTATTTTTGCTTTTGTTTCCCTTGTCTTAGGAGACATATCTAGCAAAACTCACTATGTCTGATGCCAGAGAAATTATTACCTGTGCTCTCTTCTAGGATTTTTATGGTTTTAGGTCTCACATTTAGGTCTTTAATTGACTTTGAGCTTATTTTTGTGTATGGTATAAGGAAGTGGTCCAGTTTCATTCTTTTGCATGTAACTGTCCAGTTTTTCCAATCCCATTGTTAAAGAGACTGCCTTTTTTCCCACTGAATATTCTTGCCTCTTGTTGAAAATGAATTGATCACATAATCATGCATTTATTTCTGGGCTTTCTATTCTCTTCCACTGATCTATGTGTCTATTTTTGTGCCATACCATACTGTTTTGATTACTAGAGCTTTGTAGTATATCTTGAAATCTGGGATCGTGATTCTTCTAGTTTTGTTCTTTTTCAAGATTGTTTTGGCTATTCAGGGTCTTTTGTGGTTCCATACAAATTTTAGGGTTATTTGTGCCAGTTCTGTGAAAAATGCTGTTGGTATTTTGATAGGTATTGCATTAATCTGTAGATTGCTTTGGGTACTATGGACATTTTAACATTAGTTGTTTTTCCAATCCATGAGCATGGAATATCATTCCATTTCTTTGTGTCATCTTCAGTTTCTTTCACCACTGTTTTACAGTTTTCAGAGTAATAAGTCTTTCACTTCCTTGGTTAGGCTTATTACTAGGTATTTTATTATTTTTGATGTGATTGTAAATGGGATTTTTTTTAATTTCTCTTTTTGCTCCTTTATTATTAGTATATAGAAATGCAACAGATTTCTCTATGATTTTGTATCCTGTGACATTACTGAATTCATTTATCAGCTAAAGTAGTTTTCTGATGGCATCCTAAGGGTTTCCTATATGTAGCGTCATGTCATCTGCAAATAGTAAAAGTTTTACTTCTACCTTAGCAGTTTGGATCCCTTTCATTTCTTTTTCTTGCCTGAGGCATGTGACTAGGACTTCCAGTATTATGTTGTATAAAAGTGGTAAGAGTGACATCCTTGTCTTACTTCTGATCTTAGGGGGAAATTCTCAGTTTTTCACCATTGAGTGTGATGTTAGCTGTGGGTTTTTCATATATGGCCTTTTAAAATTTTTATTTACTTATTTTAGTTGAGAAAGAGGGGGGGGGAGGAGAGAGAGCAGGGGGAGGGCCAGAGGAAGGGGGAGAATCTCAAGCAGACTCTGCACCAAGTGTAGAACCTGAGGTGGGGCTCATTCTCACAACCCTGATATCATGACAGAAGCCAAAACAAAGCGTTGGATGCTTAACCATCTGAGCCACCCAGGCTCCCATATGGTCTTCATTATGTTGAGGTATGTTGCCTTTAAACCTACTTTGCTGGGGGGTTTTATCATGAAACAGATATTATACTTTGTCAAATATTTTTTCTGCATCTATTAAAATGATCATATAGCTTTTATCCTTTCCCTTATTAATGTGATGTATCACAGAGATTTGCAAATATTGAACCATCTTGCATTCCAGGAATGACTCCTCCTGGTCACAGTGAATGATCCTTCACAGCAGCATCTAGACAAGTATTTGACCAAACAACTGAGAACCAGAGCCTAGCCACATAAAGTTTTACCACCACTTACTAACCACAGATAAACAAACAAACAAACAAACAAACAAACAAACAAAAAACAAAAAAACCCACAACTCATCTGAATGATTCAATACTGAAAAATCCAGTTCTATTTCATATCTATACCTAAATTCTTTTTTTTTGAGCATTTCATCCAAGATATCAATGCATTTGGCTATTTATTTAGAACTGAGGAACTAAACAAAGTAAATGTTTAGTGATTTTGCCTGTATCTGATATTAATAAGCTGATAATTTATTCTAGCAACTAATTTTGCCTTCATGGCACTTTGGATGGTCCTGTTAAAAAAAATATTCATTTTCCTGCGCATATGTTAAAGTCCAGCTTAGACATTACCCTATAAAAGGAGTTCTCCTAGATATTCCTAGATGTAATTATGTTCTTTGCTTCCCATGCCAACCTCTATCATTTTATTGAGGCATGACTGATATCAGAGTCATTTTGATATATGTTTGCTCTCCTACTGAATAATAAGAGAACACATATGATCAAGGTTAACATGAGCTGAGCAAGAGTGCCTGCTCAAATGGTAAACAGATATTTAAAGATTTTATTTATTCATTTGACAGAGAGAAACACAGCTAGAGAGGGAACACAAGCAGCAGGAATGAGAGAGGGAGAAGCAGGCTTCCCGCCGAGCAGAAAGCCCGATGTGGGGCTCGATCCCTGGTCTCCAGGATCATGACCTGAGCCGAAAGCAGTTGCTTAACCAACTGAGCCACCCAGGCGCTCTGGTAAGCAGATATTTAACAAGCACGTACTGTTTCCTTACTCCTGGAAGGAAACAGTGTTTAATTTATCTTTGTAGACTTCCATGACCTCAACAGTGCCCTGCATATGCTCAGAAGCACTTGTCAAAATGGACTGCATTTAATTCAAAAATCATCAGATTCTAAATGAACTAAAAGTCACATCATGTCTTAGATATGTGAACACAGGCTCGGGGTTTTTTTATAAATTATTTTTTTAAAGATTTTATTTATTGGGGTACCTGGGTGGCTCAGTCATTAAGTGTCTGCCTTTGGCTCAGGTCATGACCCTGGAGTCCAGGGATCAGGTTCACATCGGGCTTCCTGCTCGGTGGGGAGCCTGCCTCTCTCTCTCACACTTCCACTGCTTGTGTTCCCTCTCTCGTGTTTCTCTCTGTCAAATAGATAAATAAAATCTTAAAAAAAAAAAAAAAGATTTTATCTGTTTGTCAGAGAGAATGAGAGAGAGGGAGAAGCAGAGGAAGCAGCATGCACCGAGAGAAGCAGGTTCCTCAGTGAGCAGGGAGCCTGATGCAGGCTTGATCCCAGGACCTTGTGATCATGACCTGAGCCAAAGGCAGATGCTTAACTGAGCTACCCAGGTGTCCCATAATGGTAACTAGAAATGTCATATTTAATTGAACACTTGACCCACTGCAGTAATGGCCATTGCAGTGATAATAGTGAAAGTAGTACCTTACCTAAATTCATAGAATACTCCCTTCACCCTACCCAAACATTACTTAATCCATAAAAATCATAGCTATTTTGTACTTCTTCAACAAATATGAACTAGCATAGTTTTCTCTTAATGTCACATACATCAGATTCCATATTGCATTTATTTGCAACCAAAAAAAATTTTGTTCTACTCTTACATACTGAAATGAAGAAAAAAATCCTGCTGCTAACAACTAATATGTAATTTGTTTCTACAACTAAAATTTTCTTTTTCTAACATGTTCCTATTAAAGTCCCTGTTTTCCCTTCTTCTATGAGGGTAATCCTCCTTTAGTTCTTGGTCCTCTCAGCTGTTCTCCTGCCTCCCAAATGTACATGTTCAAGTGCCCACAGTATACTCCCCCTTGAACATCTATCTGACTGTGCCTGTGAAATCCTTCATAATATTCTAAAAGAGAAACAGTGTCTGTTCCTTACTCATCGAGTCATTAATCACTAATGTTATCACTCTTCTCTGGGTCATTCAGACTCATTCAGGCTTAACAACACAGTCATCACCTTCTGTTCTTTCCTCCCCCTTACATCATCTCAGGGCTTACCACATTTATTCCATTCTTTATTTCTAGTTTCTCTCTGCACTTTCTTCCTTTTTTCACACCACCTTGCATATTTCAGATTCTTAGTCATGCCACATATAAGCTAATGTAATGGTGTCTAAACTATTTTTAAGACAGCAATTTCATCATATTGTTCTTGTCCCAAAACTTCAATGACTTCTAAACCTCAGAATTTCTCCTAATAATCTCCTTCAAAGATCAACTTTTCCTTTTCTACACATTCTTTTTTTTTCCCCTTGTACATTCAGCTCAATTTTTTCCTTGCTCCTAAAGCCTTCTTTTGCCTACCCAACTGGAAAAGGCCTCTTCTTCCACAAAATTTAGTGGTTATTCCACTCATTTATTAATAATTAATAACTCATTTATTATCTTATCTGCTGTGGTTCAGGCTGTCACTGTTGTTTAGATTTCTTCTGTGTGTCTTGTTTCTCCAATTGGAATGTCAATGTTGAATCTGAAGAATATCAGGGAACCAGAGACAGACATTTCCCTGCATCCTTTACATAGTTAGCCTGGTATCTGACATATAAGTAGACACCAAATATATAAATATTGTTCTTTTTTCATTATCCCTTTTATTGCTATTAAATATGCTGGTATCAGAATCTAAAATATCCTCAGTGTTCAGCTGGCTTTGAATAACAAAGTAATAGAGGAGGAATCAAGCTAATCCATTTTCCGCCTTACGTACTATTCATTGTTTTTCAACCAAAGAATTTTGTTCATATTATGAATGTGAGTGTGAAAGAAGACCCAGACATTGCATCACAAATTTCTCATTAACCATCCTCAAGAAGTACAGCATGTTGATGAGGTCTTATTCATCAGAGGTATTTCCTGAAAAAAAAAATCTGCGCCATGCTTTTATTTTGAAACATGGAATGTTGACCTTTGCACATTTGCGGGAATTTGTCATAATAGATGATGCCAATCACCAGCTTATTAATGTCATAAACCAGATGAGATAGCTGCTCACAAAGCAGAGAACAACGGTCAAAAGTGTCCTCTGCTCATTATAGCCGCTTCTGAAAAAGTTACCACCACAATTATTCATTTGTGTTCCATTCCCCTAGGTGATGAGGATGGTGTGGGCTTTAGTTCTCCTAATCACCTCCAGCTGATGCTCTCAGTTTCCAGCAGTGGCAGTGTATCAGAGCAGTAGGAAGGGAAAGATCACAAAATCAGGGTTAGAAAGACTATCTCAGTATGAGCTGTGATTTGTTATGGGCTGACTTGTACCTTCCTCTCCCTCAAAATTGATATGTTCAAACTGTAATTCCTAACCCCAAACTCCAAATGTGACTATATTTGGATAAAACATCTCCAAAGAGGTAATTACGTTTAGGGGCACCTGGGTGGCTCGGTCAGTTAAGTGTCCATCTCTTGGTTTCAGCTCAGGCCATGATCTCAAGGTTGTGATATGGAGCCCGGCATCAGGTTCCTTGCTCAGCGGGGAGGCTGCTGGAGATTCTCTTCCTCTGCCCCTCCCCTGCTTTCTCTTGCACTCAAGTACTCTCTCTCTCTCTCTCTCAAATAATAAATAAATAAATCTTTAAAAAATAAAGAGGTAATTGAGTTTAAAATGTGGTTGTTAGGATGGGTCCTAATCCAGGACAACTGGTGTTCTTATAAGAAGAGAAGATTAAGACATAGACATTCCAAGTGAGAAGACTACCTGAATCCGCAGAAAGAAGGCAATCTACAAACCAGGGAGGGAGATCTCAGAAGAAATCAACCCTGCAGTTTCCTTCATCTCATCCTAATCTCCAGAACTATGAAACAATAAATTCCTACTTAAGCCACCTAATCTGCATTATTTTGTTGTGGAAACACCACAAACTAACACATGGTCCAAAAGAAAAAAAAAAAAAATGAATACCCACCTAAAGCTTTATATTGGTTTGTTTGCTTTGAATTTATATAAGAGCATTATGAAACTCTTATTAACAATATAAATTTCCTTGATCTTTGAAATTTCAATGAGTCCTGGACTCCTTCCAGGAAAGCCAGAAGGTAAGACTACGGAAGAATGAGTAGGACTCGCCTCCAGTGCTTTGGCTTCTGCTGCCTTTTAGGTTCTTCACACTTCTATCATCCCAAATGCCCACTGAAAGACTTTGGGTTTTTTTCTACTGCATAACACATAAGGATAGCATCAGTGAATTTCCCTCTCTTAATTCCTGGGCACCATAACCTAATCATAACTGGAAAGAAATAAAACTTGTTAAAACATCATTTTGTTAGCAAAGTATACTCACTTGATTTTACCTATCGTAACAGGCTGTTGTCTCTAGTAATAAGTAGTAGAGTCCAAATGTCCATATGCAATAATTCCCAAGGGCTCCTAATTGGGTTTTTGACAATGATAAAAGAATTTATTGAAAATTACTTTATCAATTTGAAATGATGTGAGTACTTATGTTTATAAAATCATACTTTTCTTTCTTTTTCATATTTTTTCTCAAAATAATTTCAGATGACTAAGCCCACACTCATCTTAGCTAAAAATGTACAGAGATTATATACATTATTAAAACAATTTAACAGGATCTATCCAGGGTTCTGATACCTTCTTTGCTTCTTCCACACTTAATATTTGGAAATAAATCCCAACCAGTGTCCAGGACACATGGTCTGCTCCAGAACGAATTCTCTTCACTGTATTCCTCACTGCCTGAGTTAGAAGGTCTGTGTTTGCATTCCTGATCATGGACAATCCCTACTTTTTTTTTATTAACCTCAGCAGTGATTTTGTAACGTCACTCTATCTCCCTAATTTACACACCCTCATTTCTGACTCTCGTTGGCAATTGCATTCTCTTTGCAGAATTGCTTTTGTTTTGTTTTGTTTTGTTTTATTGCACTGTGATGATAAAGGAGAAAAATTTAAAGCCCGTTTATAGTGAGTAAAGTCTCCTCTAGCTTCAAGTCAAACTAAAAAGACTCCCACTTGCACAGTACTTTATATACTTCTTGTGTAATACCATTAAACATCCCCAGGCAGCAGTAGCTTAGAACTTTGCTTCATGCCCATTATCTTCTACATTATATATAAAACATATACAAGGTATAAAAGAGAATTTTTATTAAAAAAAAGAAAATCAGTTTATGTTATTAGATAATATATATTCAGCACTTGCCCTGCTCTGAAATTAATAGTGATTTTATTAATGGCATATTAACATACATTTATTAGTACCATTTAAAATAACATTAAACTGATTATAAGTGTGTAAAGAACGTGATAACAAAGGGTCCAATTTAATTTTTAACAGATATTGTAATAGATAAGTAGAAAATTAAGTTTAGGTTAAGATGCAAATGAAGAAAGAAAATCAAAGTCTGTAATTATGTGGAAGGTTATCAAAAAATGGGACTGTTAGAAAAGGGAACTTTAACAAGCTTATTCTATATCAAAGGACATTCTTGCTCAGAGAAGTATGCTGAATTCTACTAATAAAGCAAGTCAATGACCGGCAGGCTATGCCTGAAACTCACTGCACTATAGTGTAAATACTACGATCTTAGGTCACTTATCAAGACCAGAGGTATTGGTGCTAGAGATCATCAAGACTTTTATAACAACAACAACAAAAATGTCAACAATGAAGCTAAAGGTTGTTCTTTGGCACTACAGTCAAAACTGTGTCCCATATCTCTGACCTGTCACAGGTGACCTCTCCAGTTAATTCACCTAAAGTTGTGATAAACCAACTCTATAAAAACATGAACATGCCTGTGAGTGAGTGTATTTGTCTGGGGAGAAACTTATGATTAATAAAACTGTTAAACAGGCTGGTAGACAGGGAAATGTGGAGTTACTAATCAATAGGCATAAAGTTTCAGTTAAGCAAGATAAACAAGCTCTAGAGATCTACTGTACAGCACTGTACCTATAGTCAATAGTAATGTGTCGTGCACTTAGAATAAGAGGGTAGATCCCATGCTAAATGTTCTTAGTACAGTAAAATAGAATTTGAAAAATAATAATAAATATGTTGAAAACATAATTTTTTGTCTTTGAAGGAAATTCTTTTTTTCCCCTGAGATCTTAACTTGCAAAGATATCAGTTATTATAATCAGACAATTTCCCAAATTATCCCAATTTCCAAACTTCTCCAATGTCCTCCAATGATGTCTCTAATGGGATAGTAAATTTATCACACTGCATTCACATGAGTCAAGAAAACAAAACTTCTTGGGCGCTTGGGTGGCTCAGTGGGTTAAAGCCTCTGCCTTCAGCTCAGCTCATGATCTCAGCTTAGGGTCCTGGGATGGAGGCCCACATCGGGCTCTCTGCTCAGCAGGGAGCCTGCTTCCTCCTCTCTCTGCCTGTCTCTCTGCCTACTTGTGATCTCTCTCTCTGTGTCAAATAAATAAATAAAATATTTTTTAAAAAAGAAAAAGAAAACATAACTTCTTTTTCTCTATACAGTTGTCCTAATTTTCCTTATATATATCTACACACCAAATAATATAGAGAAACCTTAAACTCTGTTCAGGGCAATAATATCAACAGTTCCTTTAGCTACATCCTTCATCACTTTACATAATATGTTTAGTCTCTTAGATTCCACTCCTTTCCTCTGCTCCACAAAAGTGGAGGGTGGGAAAAAAAATTCATTAAGGTCACCGGTAAAACCACCTAGAGAACATCAAGATTTAAGAAGAGCAAAGGAGAATGCGGGGCAAGCAAAAACTGAGTGGAAATACCAGGTCTACACAGCTAGAGTGTCTGAATCAGTTTATTCTGGCTGCATCCTAAAAGTCTATTAAAAGATCAAATCATCATAGAAAACCTGAAAACAAAAAATCTGAAACAAAAAAACCCGAAGCTGAATTTTTCCTTTCTTGAGTAAAGGACAGCTCTACTGGTCAGGTAGTCTTACTGAGGAAAGCAAATCACTAATCTTACATACATTTTGGTGGGGGTGAGTTTATCTGGGTTTATGTTGGTCACAGAGGTAAGAGTGTGTTGACATCAGCCTTTGAAGAATGTTCCTTGGAACATGCCGACCTGCAATAGTCTGACTGGTTAGCTTTCAGAGGCATATTCAATGAAGTGAGATGTCACTGGTCAACTAGAGATGTTTAAAACCAGCTCTGAAGTTTGCTTGTTAGCACAGTCATAGGACTATCACTGATTAATTTAAAAGTTTAAAACTTGTTCTGGTGGTTGTTGCCATGACTAGAGAAGAATCAGACTTTTCCTAGGACAATGTGGACTTCTGCTACTCTCAAAATTAAATGCTGCAAAGGTCAAGTCAAATAGAGACTGGCATGTGTCCATTAGGATTAGGAATTTCACTTCAGGAGCAATTTCAATGGAGTAGATGAGGAACTAAACCACTATAATTCTTTACTAACCTAGTCATGCTCACAATTTTCTCCAAGAACAGGAAACAGAAAGCAAAAAGTTGGATCAAGGGAAAATATAAAGAGGAATGGCAAAGTAAAGCGAGCATTTACTGAAGGCCTGCCATATAGTTGTGCTAGGTACCTGACATATATTATCTCATTTAATTCTCATGACTATGCCTTAAGGCAGCTATTGGGAGGAATAGTCGCATTCCCACTTTATGGAAGATAAAACTCATGCTTGGGACATTAAGTGACGTTTCATGTCCAAGGTGATACCACCAGTGATTGGTAGGGAAATGGCTGGAGGCTGGTGTGAATTCAAAGACTCGGCTTGTACCATTGCACGATACTGTTGCTAAAAAGGAGATGGAGTGAGCTATGAGAAGCGCCTGCTCCAACTCATGCAATCTTCTTCTTCATCTCTTAATCTCTTCCCCCAAACCCTTGCAAGGCAGAGGCCAGGAATACAAATGCAGCTAGAGACTATAAGAGAAAAGACCTAAGAAATAGAGCCCAGGCACCTGGGTGGCTCAATGGGTTAAAGCCTCTGCCTTCGGCTCGGGTCATGATCTCAGGGTCCTGGGATCAAGTCCCGCATCTGCTCTCTGCTTCCTCCTCTCTCTCTGCCTACTTGTGATCTCTCTCTCTGTCAAATAAATAAATAAAATCTTAAAAAAAATAAAAAGAAATAAAGCTATGGCAGTGCTCAAACAGAAATAATGATGGAATAGCAGATATTTCTATTCATTCATCATTAATTTAAAAAATCTTCAATTCTCTAATCATATAATATAGATGGCTAATAAAACTCTGCAGAACTGGGCCAAGTATCAAGCAAGTTGTTTTCTTGACTGATAGCTACTCATGCATTTGTTTCCTTATAATTATAAAATGACATGTTCTGTTGAGAGAAATACATAGATCATAAAGCAATGTTAACAGTCTTTAGATTGCAATGAGTCATTCAGTGAACAAAGTGCACAGTGGTAATTTGGTAATGGTTTTTTATCATTATTTCTACTTCTTAATCCACTCTGGGATGACGCCTTTTTCTCCCTGTGTGCTTATTTACAACTCAGAGAAATACAATATATAATATTCCTGAGCTCCCAGAACTTTCAGTCTCTGGGGACATGCGGGTTGATCCTGCCTTTTAAAAGACTGATATGACAGTTCTAAATACAAGTTATTTTAGAGTACCATCCAATGTAACCAGTCGCAGAAGAAAACCACCATGAACTAACTGAGCTGGCTATCTCCTAAAGCACCCCCCCCATGGGGATTTCTCACATCTCCCCAGAAAGCACTGTCACTGGTTATTCACTTTTTGAACAATTTACCTCCTGGCTGTGTCTTGGGATAATGGTAAAGCATTCAGCTACATAGTGGAACAGTCTATCTTCTTATCAATAATTACAGCTTCAAATACAAAAGACAACTTAAATTGTATTATAGCATGTGGGAAATACTTCTTTTGTGTTCCTTATCATGAAGTTCAAATGTCCACAAAATAGTGTGGGATACACAAGCTGTTTTGTTATATAAAGAAGTTTGCTGTAATAATTTTTAATCATGATGATGTTTCACTTTGATTATGCATTTATAGAAGGTTAAAAAGAGGCCGGAGGAAACAAAAATGTGAAGATCTATAATGAATTCAGTAGGAATTACTCACTGAAATGTTCCGTCTTCATAATTAAAAACTACCACTCAATCCCACCAAGTTCTGTTTATGAATTAGCTGAGAATTTTCCTATTTAAATTAATACAGCCATCTTTCAATATATGTCCTTTGGGGATATAATCCTTCTATGGCTCAGTAATTCCAGATGGACCCCTATCAGGCCCCCTAAAATGATTAATTCTACTACATGGTGTGGAGAATAAAGTTTTTTAAAAAATCATTAAAAGCAAATCCCTGTATCCAAAGGCAACACACGTCTTTGCAAGAGAACAAATGGCTTGTTCTGCAAGCAGAGGATAACCAAAAGAGATCTCTTGCCATATAAGCTAGACAATGTGATGCTGGCTGCTGGTAGCAGATGGGTCCACGGGATTCATGCCACAGTCACTTGGGGACAGCTAAAGAAAGGTTATCCAGGATCATCGAGGGAAAAGACATACAGTGGGATGAGAGAGGCAGTACTCCTTAACCTAGAGAGAGGCCTTAATGGGGAAAAAGGATTCCTAAGAAACAATGGTTATAAGTCAGGTTGATTATTGATTAGCAGGGCCAATCCCCAAATGGAAGAGAGCTCTCCCCCCAAAGTGGTTCTAAATTAATTCCAGCAGGAGTCATGGAGGGATGAAATCTAGCCAGGACAGGGCATTAGCAGTGTAACCTGGTCCTGAAAGTTCATCTGGTTCTCCCTCATGAATTGCAAAGTTTCAGCAAGACTTTCTACTCCTCCAGATAGAGACAACAACAGATCAAAAACCCCAAGCCTCCTTTGGGTCCCTCCACCAATGAACACAAATGGAGTTCCTGAGATCAACAATTACTTGAAGATAATTCCGATAGCTATAATGCAACCTGTCCATAAAAAATTTTTCCTGGGTTGACCTTTTTGAAAATCAGAGTCCTGGAGAGAAAAGAAGTCACAGTTTAATATGTTACAGAGGGGATGGTAAGGAAAAAACCATATTACCGATATCAGGCAACAACTGAATAGAGACCCAGGTGAAGATTCCATTTAACAGTGTTTTTGTTTTTTTTTTTAAAGATTTTATTTATTTATTTGACAGAGAGAGAGATCACAAGTAGGCAGAGAGGCAGGCAGAGAGAGAGGAGGAAGCAGGCTTCCTGTCGAGCAGAGAACCTGATGTGGGCCTCGATCCCAGGATCCTGAAATCAGGACCGAGCGGAAGGCAGAGGCTTAAAGCACTGAGCTATCCAGGCGCCCCCATTTAACAGTGTTTAAAGTTCAGTTGGAAAGCATTTTTCCCTTAGACAAGAGAAACCAAAAGCTTATTTTTAAAATTTATTGTTATTCAAATATTATACCTAATAAATGCAGCCATGTAACCAGACAAATAAAAAATGAAGCAAAAGTAAAAAACCTGAGCTCCTCAAAGACAAATAGGGTTAGAGGTATTCTGAGCCAGGAACTAAAAAGCCAAACCGAACTTTGATTGATTTTTAATTCTAACCCCGTCATCTCTGAACCATGTACCATTTTAAGTGCTTAATAACTTAAAATTTGCTGATACCTGGGTCTGAATAAAGCTGTTCTCATCATATGTTTTTGGTTCTTACTTTGCTATTCTCTAGAAAAACCTTTCTTTTCATTTTGCCTTTGCGTGGATGCTACATATAGACTGGAGTAGGAATAGACATACTTCAAATCTGTGCCAAGACAGAGACAGAAAAGGAAATTAGGTTTTATTGTATTTGTATTACCCACTCATCTGCTCCATTCCTCACAATCTGACATAAAATGGAATCATTTAATACTCCCTTCAGATTCTCCTATGAAACTACTATCAGTGTTAGAAAGTTAACTTTCACAGAGTTAACAAATTACCCAGCAGAGGTTTTCTCCAGTGTTAGTGTCCAACACAGTGGTCCCTGGGCCAGCCATTAGCCCCCAGGAATGGTCTAGCAGTTTTCTTTACTCCTGCTTAGTTAAACCTTTATCTATTCCTTAAGTGTCCCTGATGAGCACTAGAGTAATTTGATATTGTTTCTGTATGCGTTTGTCTATGTAAAATTCACTAAATATGTACCAAGAAGCCTCACTTTTCTTGAAGCTCTATTATTTGTCACAGCTAAAGATACAAAGGCATTCCTATAGCCCTTGAACAAGGAATTCTGTACAGTTTCTGCATTAAACTACAGCACAGAGGAGTGGATAATGCATCGGAGTCATGCCTGCACCACCCTCCATGCTCCTCTCAGCCCTCGCTAAGCTGTCAAAAATCTGACAACAAGCTGACACCGTACGACACCCTCTGGCCCCAGCTGACTTTACCCAACACCAGACTCAGGCTCTCTCTTCTGTTCCAGTTCTTTCCTTCTCTCTTAAGCCCTCCCCTTCCATGTGTTCCTTTTGGTCCTCTCCTTTTCTCTTCAACCTTCTCCCTCCAGGCAGCAAGGGACTGCCACTCAGTGTTGACGTTCACCGCAGACCTAGGACGTGAGTAGGAAAATGACTCTGAGCAATGCTGAGATTTGCTTAGATTTTGCTGGGACTTCGGGTTTTGCTTCAATTGTCTTACCACTTAACCACTCACTTACCATTGAAATTCAAAGATGTCGTCTGCTTCAGGTAAGTGTAAAATATGCTGAGTGACTACAAAATGTAAATGGCAGAGTTAGTAACTCACAGCTTCAGGGTATAACCATCCGTGATGAAACATGGATTTCCACCCCATAGATTTGTAACACAGGTAGATATGCATCTATAAATAGAAGCTTTAGGATCTCTTCTTTAAAATAAGAACTCATCTTACTGAAATTAAAATGCTCTGTTTCTACTAACTTTGAAAAACCCCATTAGCTGAAGGAACCAGCTGAGGGGGTTTATCATAGTCCTTGGTGCTTTAACAGTAAGGTACTGACAGCCATGACTGACTCTGCATGGAGAGCTTCATCATCACATAAAGCTGAGGAAGTGAGAATTTCACCCTATTTATAAACTAAACTGTCATAATTTTTTACACCTTCAATACAGTGCATCTGAAAACTAGATTCATAAAAATAAATTCTTAAAGAAAGAGAAGTTCTAGACTATCTCTCTGCAGTATTGCAAAGCACCTCAGTCATATGAGGTGCTCTGGCCACACGACTGCCTAGAGTATCTGATGAAGATGATCTATGATGGTCATTGGATTATTTACTCTATTATTATTACTATTACTATTATTTTAGAATTTCATTCTAGTAAATCCTGATTTTATAGTAAATCCTGGTTTATTCACCCTTTTGCCTTTTGCATATTCCAGGGTTGTTCTTGACCTGCCTTCATTGTCATTTTGATTGTGTCCACAGAGTTTGATAACTGATTTCCCTTGGTGTATAATTCTGTAATATGGATGGAAGTGTTGCCAGGATAGCAGGATAGAGATATGACCATCAACTTTGGCAACATAAAAATAATCTGTGACTTTGGCAAGAGTAGTTTTAATGAAAGAAAAGGAACAGAAGTTCAATGAGAGTAAATAAAGGAGGAAAAAGGAAGTAGAAAAAGAAATACTATGAGAAATTATGCTATGAATAAGGAGCAAATAAATAAGACCATAGTTGGAAGGGGAAAGGAGATAGATAACAGGATTTTTTAAAGATAGGATATCCTGAAGTACATTTGTATATATAGCTATTTGTGTATATTAAAGTCCATAGAAATATCTATTTTATTTTTTTTTATAAGAAAAAGAAGGAAAAGCATTAAAGGAGGAGGAACAAGGTCAAAAACAAATGAGCCAAGGGCCCTTAAATAAGAATCCAAGCTTCCACCTCTAAAGAATTAGAAAAAGAAAAACTTTAGAAACTCTTAAAATATTAAGTTGTTCCCACTTCCACATAAATGAAATAAAACAAGTATTTGGAGTCTAATCTCAGCAAAAGGACCCCTTCCCCTTACACCAACAAGCTGATATTTCTAGCTTAAAATTTTATTGTCAGATTTAAAACTAGCCATTCCTGAGAAACATTCATTCAAAAATAATATTGAATTCCTACATTTCTGAGCCCTCAAATAATTATAGTAGGACTAATAAGGGTCGCAAAGAACATTTGAATTTAGTAGGGGAAGTAAGACGAAGACACGCAAAACTAAATGCCAGCAGAGATAAAAATGCAAGGGATGTCACAATCTAGTTTTGAGAAGTTGGTGTGACAAGCATTTGGAGGGCCTTTGCTCTGTTCACAGGAGGCTCAGGTGGGAGCGACATTTGATCGGCATATGGAGGGAGGGTAGAATTTGACTAGGTAGTAGCAATTTAAATACTGGTATATTGAATAAAGAGACTAACCTGAGCAAGCACATTACAGGGAAACAGATGCATAGCCTAGTGGAGAATGATAAATAAGCCAACCAGCCAGAGCAGGAAGGGCATTTGGCACAGAGTGGCAGGTTGAATACAATAAAGAAACAGTAAAGTGGTTTCCAGAACATAACCATGTTTGTTTGTTTCATGTAATATTTAACAAAATTATATTCTAGTATAATAAAGGAATATTTTAATTCTCACAGTTCTAAGTGGTTAAATTTGACACAAATTTTGCATACTTAATATATTTGAAGGCTACCTCACTAAATGGCTTATGTTTGTGTTCTTAAGAAGGTGGCTGGCTTGCTGAGGAAGCTTTCATTTCCTCTTACCTGAAATGGTTCCTGCAGTTTGTAGGTTCATATTCTTTGATTATTAACAACTTGAAAAATATTCCATTCATTTCACAGTTTACCATTAGTAAGGTCACACACATTTATTAGGAAAGCTGTCAAATTTGGGAAAATCTTCATTAAGGTTTTTGCCACTGGCACTTGTGGTGGTAATGGTCTGTGTGTACGTGTATGTTGTTCTTCATATATAGGATCTAATACTGGAAAGATTCTCTCATATACTTTTGGTTTTGGTTTTGGTTCTTCTGTACATTTGAGATCTTATTTCTCCTGCACTCTCATTGTACATCCAGAGTTGGGTGCAAAAGGACATCCCAACAGGACTTCTAGCCCTGCTCCTTTGTAATTCAGTGCAAACAGAGGGAAGCATGTTCCTGGAAACTCTTTCTCCACCAGGACAGCTAACAAGAGCTAATATAGGGTTTAAAATGACTGCAAGCTACATAAATACATCCCACAAACACCAAATTTAATCAAATTCCCCTCAGCTGGATCCCAAAATGCTTGCAATCATTCCAATATTACTCAGTGTGAGAGGAAGTGCAACAGGGGTCAGTCAGTATAAGTGGAAGGAGACAACAGTGTAAATAATTAAGGTTAAAATGACAACTCTTACAAATTATACAATAAAATAGTATGACCATGTGAACATATCCTGAGGCTACTTCCGTGCCTTAAAGGGGACTCTGCAAAAAAGGGGCACTAAAGTTCAAGCTTAATAGCATCCTATTAACTTCATCGACTATCTGATCTAAACAATAAAATGGAGAAAAAATTAAAGGCCTCTAGCTTTCTTTATTCAGCATTCAAAGACTTATTTCCATTTGTTCAATAGAATACTTGATATTAAAAGAATATAAATTACTAGAACACATGGTCCTTGACAAGGAGATCAGGACATGCACACATATAAAACAGAATAACTCCTGATGAAAACTGCTTACTGTGGCCGTATTAAAATACAGAAGTGACAAAAGAATGGGGTGTCCTCAAGTTAGCTGGTAGAGGTGGGAAGTTCAGGGAACTCACCCATAAGGAGATGTAATTTGAGCTGACCCCGTGAGATGTAAATGCAATCAACCACAGTGAGACAGATCTGGGGACAGCGCTCTGTTTTACATCTCAGCCTCTGCAGCTCCCAAAGAAGAAGGGGGTGGGGAATCCATCAACATGTCAAAATGCATTAAGACTATCTGCCTTTGTATTCCAGGAGTTACTGTACCCAACTCCTTTGTAATTCAGCACAAAGGACAATGTCTCCACTTAATAGTACTCTACTGACAGGGCAGCAGAGATGGGCAATCAACATCCATTTCTATTATATAAGTTTTTAGTGTAATAGATTTCTTTGTATGGACACAAAAAAAGCAATGCTGGTATGGGCTGTAGGCCAGACTATGGAAAAAGGCCTCATTATGTTGAATTGGATGTTATAATGGTATTTGATAAATTGGTGTTTCTATCTGTGGGGCTTGGCAGTCTTGGAAACTAGCACTTTTCCATAACTTTTTTTATCCTTCCACTTTAGAACACTCTTGTCCCCAGATGTCACTTGGCTGGTGTGAAGCAGATTGTCAAAATTATTGTTTACAATACTGATATCCTCGGAGCTGCCTTCATAGATTTTTTTTCCTAAGAGGATTTTGAAATAATACCAGTGCACAGTTAAAATCAAACAACCATCTCCCAAACTTCTAATAATCAAATGTTAATGTGATCTTCATTTCATTCCCTACATAACATCCTCTATGACTTATTTAAAGAACCTAACAGAAGAAACATAAGAGACAAATGTGAACGGATTCATGTTTACCACGTGAATATTTCTCCTTGAAAACAGAGTTGCCATCATCTCAGGTATATCTCTTTAATCAGATCTTGACAAATATTTGTTGATTGTGACAAGGACCAAGATAGGTTATAGTACCCACTGCTTCCTTTCCCTTTCTCTTTTAGGATTACAAACTAAAGCTGAAGTGAATTTAAAGTAATTCTAAAAAGTTAAAAACATGTGAAGGCCAGAACTGCTTGGGATCCAATGTTGAAAAAAAAGCATGCCAGACAAGGAAAGTTAAGGGGGGGGGGGGGGAGAGCAATCTTTGGTTAAATGGGCAGAAAAGCCTACCATTTACATGTTAATAACATTTCAGGAAGAACTACTGAATTTATTTGATAGAATTACTGTGATGAAATGTATGATTTGCTTAAATATTAGAGATGCAAAAAATAAGAACTCTTTCTTCAATTAACAGGTAAATTTGAGCCAACAAGACATTTACCATAGTTCCTCTTTATCCCTGGGGATATGTTCCAAGACCCCCAATGGATTTCTGAAACTGGATAGTACCAAACCCTATATATACTATGTTTTTTTCCTATACAAGCATACTTATGATAAAGTTTAACTTATAAATTAAACCACAGCTGATCTCAGGTAACTGAAATGCAGAAAAGAAAACCACAGAAAAGCAGGACTACTGTATTTTTACGTGCATTTGCATTTAACTAAAGTAAATTAGTGATAGAAAGTGGTCATCATCAGAAAATTTCTGAACTGTTTCAATTTGTTTTTTAAGAACTAATATTTATTTAGCCTGAAACAAAATGTAATCAAACTCCTATATTTAGAAAGATTTCTAGAATACCTCCCTACCACGGACCTGATGATCACAGATAATCTCAGTCAAACTTTTAAGTAGATCGTACTTGGAGTCCACATAAAATTATTATCCAAACGAGAATAGTTTTGAAAATAAAAGGGAGTGCTATTGTTAATAATTAGACCAGAGAAACAGGTTAACTGAGATCAGTAGTCTCTGACGGTAGAGACTGAGCATAGTCTCTTAACTTAAACTCCCTAATTTGAAATTATTCCCCTCCCCCACTATTCCCTAAACTTCTCCTGAAAGGCAGGTCCACCTAAATGCTTTTGCCTTGCACCTTTCCAGCTAATTGGACATCAGAGCTGGAGTAAACTAATCAATCCTAGGCTAAGTTGAGCCAATCAGACTGTTCCTTTTCTGAATTTGAACAGAGACACCAGAAGATGACGTACACTGATTAGAAAGAGTATATATTTGTGTCAGTGTTAGATCAGCCCCCAAAACCAGCCAAAACTGAAAGACAGCAGCAGTACAGAAAAAGTCAGACTGGAGAGGAAAGTCAAAAATATGAGAGAAAGAGAGATGAGGCAACATGAGACCTTGAGAAACCTAACTTTGCATTCTATCCTCTGCATGGCACAGTTGAACTTAAAATTTGTTCCTCAATTACAAAATTAATACACTCTTACCATATGACCCAGCAATCATGTCCCTTTGTGCTTACCCTAATGAACTGAAGACTTCTGTCCACACAATAATGTGCACATGAATGTTTATAGCAGCTTTATTCATAACTGCCAACATTTGGAAGCAACCAAGGTGTCCTTCAGTAAGTAAATGGATAAATAAACTATGGTGTATCTAGACAACACAATATTACTCAAAGCCAAAAATAAATGAGCTATTAAGCCCTAAAAAGGCAGAGGAAACTTAAATGCATATTACCAAGTAAAAGAAGCCAATCTGAAAAGTTACATATTCCATGATTCCAACCATATGACATTCAGGAAAAGCCAAAACTATGAGACAGTAAAAAGATTAGTGGCTGCCAGGGTCAGGAGGAAGGTGGAATAAACAGGTAGAACACAGAAAGAGGATTTTTAGGCGGTGCCTGGGTGGCTCAGTTGGTTAAGTAACTGCCTTTGGCTCAGGTCATGATGCTGGAGACCCGGGATTGAGCCCCACATCGGGCTCCCTGCTCGGCGGGAGGTCTGCTTCTCCCTCTCTTACTCCCCCTGCTTGTGTTCCCTCTCTGGCTGTGTTTCTCTCTGTCAAATAAATAAAATCTTTTAAAAAAATGAATGAAATAATAATATAGTACCATATTTATAGGGTATTATATTAAATAATGTATGCAATGCAATTATTGAAGCACCCTATGATCAAGAAGGAATTAGTTATCATTTGAATAAAGATTAATGTATTATTGTGAAACTACTGAAAAGTCAAAAAAGTTATTTCCTAGAACTATGTTCTTTTCTATGACTTTCTGTCATTTTTCCAGAGAAGGGATAAAGACAAAGACGGCATAATAATGGCCACCGAATGTATTTTGAACACAATTTAGAATACATTTAATCCAATAACTGACTGAATAACTATTCAAGATTTTCAAAATACTCAGATGATATCTAGAAGCACAAAAATAGATGATCCTAGGTGGCTCAGTCAGGTAAGCAGCCAGCTCTGGATTTTGGCTCAGGTTGTGATCTCAGAGTGCTAGGATTGAGCCCTACTGTGTGGGGCTCTGAGCTCAACAGGGGATCTGCTGGAGATTCTCTCTCTCCCTTTCCATCTGCCCCTCCCCCCTAAAATAAATAAATAAATCTTTTTTTTTTTTTTTTTTAAGATTTTACTTATTTGACAGAGAGAAACACAGCCAGAGAGGGAACATAAGCAGGGGGAGTGAGAGAGGGAGAAGCAGGCTTCCCGCCGAGCAGGGAGCCCGATGCAGGATTCGATCCTGGATCTCCAGGCTCATGACCTGAACCAAAGGCAGTTGCTCAACCAACTGAGTCCTCCAGGCGCCCCCAATAAATCTTTTTAAAAATAGAAACACAAGAATAAAATTTAAACAAAGATAAGTGCAAAATCCTAAACTTTTGTAGAACAAAATTCAACACAAATTCAGGTTAGAAGAAAATTTCCTTGATTCAAACTAAAATTAGGAGTTTTAGTTACTTAATCACAGTGTAAGCCTAGTTATTCTTAACTACTTTTTAGGTTTTAGAAATAGAGGATCGTTAACTATTAAAGCAGAAGAAGGTGGCCAAATTGATGAGGTAATCTGACAAGGATTTTTTTATTAAAAAAATGAGGGAATAGAAAACGTTTGGCTTCAAAAAGGAACTACTTGTGAAGGCATTCAATTCAATTCACCACTATGAAATGCTTTAAAGGAAGAGGATGTGGATATTTTCTGTTAATTCAGAAGGTAAAAGTAGAACCAACATATGGAATTCAAAGAAAGCAAGTACTACAACAATATAAAATTCAATTTAAGAAAGAGGTAGTATTTGCTGCCTGTGGGTCAGTCAGGTGTGGGAGTGGCGGACCAGCCATAAATGAGCAGTATGCTCATTGCAGAGTAGAGGGCTCTGTAGAAAAGCATCCTGACATGAGGTAGAAATTTGGACAAGATGATATCTAGCTGTCCTTACACTTCCAAAACTGTAGGGTTCTAAGATTCAGTCCTTTATTCACTACTGAACTTGTCTGTTGAGAATGGGTTTTCCAATGTATGATACTAAAAGAAATATTTTAGGAGCAGAAGAAACTGTCTAAAATTAGCTGAAATTTCAGAAGCCATTTTTAAAATTAGGTGCAGATTAAAATATCTACAATTTTCTCCTATATGAAAAGAACAGAAAAACTTATCATTATCATTTTAGTTTTTAAATTTTAAAAAAAAAAGATTGCTTTTAACATTATAGGTTCTTTAGAATGTTGGTCAAATAGAAGAAACATCTCCTCAGAAGTTGTTCTACTACATTAGCATGTATAATTCTATACATCAAAACTTCTTCATCTAAAATGGACAAATCTCTTACAATGCCTTCTTCTGAGTGACAAAGCATTTTATTTATACCTTTGGCACAACTCATCCTCACTTGTTTTTTACTGGAATTAACAACCTCCTTGGACTTCTCTAATGGTACCACAACAGCACTATGAAGCCTAAGTGTCTCTCACACTCTCACTCTAAGCACTGGAAAGACTATCCATTTCGTTAAAGTCAAATCCAATCCCCCTTTCCAAGACTTGGGAGACTCCACATAATTGCGCTCCTGCGAACCTCTCCCATTGTTGTTCACGGGGCTCCTCCTTGTGCTCCCAGAGCTCCAGCCACACTGGCTCCATCTTCGTCTTCCATATCATTTGCCATTCCCAATGCCTGGATTCCATTTCCATGCTTTCTTTAGTTTTCAGCTTCAAAGCGACTTTGGAGTAGCTTTTTCTAAAAGAAGCATCAAAACTAGCCTTACCCCTGACTTATTTTCTTAGCCCTTGTTTGTTTGTTACCTTCATAAATCTTATCCCAGTTGATGAGTCTTTCACCTATTAGTCTGCATGTAGTTTATCTGTTCCCTGACTCCCTGCAATCTAAACTCTAAACAGAAAAGAGGCTTGCCTTTCTTGCTTACCTGGGACAGCACTTGGCACATAGTAAGAGCTCAATAATGACTAGTTCGATAGTTGGAAGAAATATCCATCAAGTACTACAGATACTAATCCAGTGCATTTCCACTAGATAATCCAGGTCTCTACCCTCTGTCAACCAGGTTATCGCAACTTCCTCCTAATTTCACTATTCTGCTTATTCTTTCCTCTGACTTCAATTCATTTTCTACACTACAGGGAAATTTTTTTTAATGTAAACTGGATCATTCATACCTCCTGTTTAATACCCTTTAAGGGTCTACTGTTGATAATAAGACAATAATGTTAATGTACTTAAAATGCAAAACATTTACTGAGCAATTACTGGGAGCCATACACTTGTATTATTCATTCAGTCCTCATAAAAAACCTTTTAAGGTATATATTATTAGTCCTATTCTATAGATGAGGAAAGTGAGTCACAGGAAAGCTTAAAACCATAACATGGCTCACAAACACCTCTAGCCCACACCCAATGAGATCTCAAATCTCATTCTACACAAGTATCAAACTAGACTGGCCTACTCCTTTACATTCAAAAGGCTGTACCCTCTGCATGGGCCTTTCCCCCGCTTAACTCTGCTGCTACTCTGATCCTCCTATGTAGATCTAAATGCTGTCCATCTTTTGGAATCTGTTGCAATTACCTCTCTAAGATTTTGTGCCACTCACCTTAATCCAAAACCTTCCACTAAACACCTATTAATCTCATTATTGATAATAGCCACTTTTGATTATTTGTTTGGTTCCTTGAATTAGCTGCCCTTTTATGTGCACTGACTCATCTCCTAGCAATAATATAAGCACTTCAAGAGCAGGGATCACATTTTACTCTTCATTCTTCTCTTGCATAGTCCTTAGCAATATTGCCTTGTAGTAAGTCTTACAGGTGCATAATAGGTGTTCATCATTTGATTTGTCAATTAGTTTTCTTCCCACTTTCTGTGATCATTGTTAGGAGAGGATTAGTTAGTTATCTGGCATTGAGTTCCTAAATATTTAGCTATCTAGCATGAATCATGATATTTCCATCTCATACCTAGAAGAAGTAGTATTCTACTAATTATAGAGCACAGCTGAGAAAATCTTTTTCACAATTTTTTTTTAACTTGGAATTATCTGCATACAAGTTCTGTCATCAGGGAAGGTAGAGAAACACTGAGCACAGCTCCCAAAACTGTTTTCCTCGTGTTTGACACATCATCACACACGTCTGCTCTGCCTCTGATAGCATAGCTTTGCAGAGTCTGTTTCTATGGTAATTTTAAGCTTATATAACACCAGCTCTTCATAGTCTTTATGAACATTTCTTAAGTTTGTGAAAATTACATACACTTCAACTTCAAAATGACTCAATTCATTGTGTAGACATTAAGGTGATAATTATGAAATAAAACTACATAAAAATATGAAAATACATTATAACATTAAGAGAGGAGAGGAATACAAATTTGGATCTGTGTTGAGATTATAACCATGGAACATGTGAGGAAGGTACTCTTGGTGGCCTTCCCAACAGCCATCATCATTCCCAAGCAGACCATGGTTTCACACAGATATCCACTGTCTTCTCGAGACCATATGTTCTGCGAAGTCTGGGCCCAGGCTATTCCCAGTTCAGAGGATGGGTCACAGTTAGGTGAAGCCAAAGATTCTTAGCCTGAGGAGGTTTCTGAGGTGCCAATGCTTAGCTCCCTTCCTATATTCCTCCTCCCCTTTTTGCATCCCCTCCCTTCCAATTTTGACAGTTCTGAAGTGGGGCCCAAGAATTTCATTGCTAACAAGTCCCCAGGTGATTGTAATGAAGCCAGTCTAGGCCACACTTTGAGATTCTTTGCTCTTGAGAATAAGCTCTTCTCTGGGAATTTGTTTTACATGTGATGCCCTGAACTGTGATAAGTTTGGTAACAGTCTACAGATGGTACCAACACACAAGAGGGTGGAGCCAAGAGTCTCTCAGAGGAAGGTGGAAGTAACCTGAAGTGACTCCTCCCATCCACCTACCTGTAAGTTTAATAATCTCCTTATTTTTTTAAGTCATTAGAGATGATGTGTTTGTTGTTAGCTACTGAAAACATTCTACCTGATGTCTAAGGTAAAAACAGATTTGCAAATGATGAACATATAAGTATTTTTTCCCAATATGCTCCTATGCAATATATATCACAAAAAATAATTTGTTTGACTAACAAACATTTTGTATTTTCTAATATAAAATGAAAGAGAAAGATGAGACTATTTTATATCTTCTATTATGTAATAATGCTACCACTTTTTCTTGTGGTATGTTTTTATATCCTAGTATTTTCTATTGAAAACCTCATTCAGAGGCAGGATACCAAATTTGAAGACTTTCTTTTCAATTTTCAGAAAAGGGCCTTAACAATGCCTCCAGATGGAATAGTTCTTCAGAAAGGCATCTTGGCCTGATATCAAGAAGTGCAAAGAAATCTACTACACTAAAAGCCAGAAGACTGAGGACTTTCTGTATTAGGACTATTGTCTTGAACTTCCTCCTGTCTTTGTTTTAACTCTGTTAAATGAGTTCCTTGTGTGTTCCCTATCCATTTGATAGTGCAAATATCTAAATTTAAGTAAAAGGGAATGAATGCCAAAACATTTCTACCACCACCTTTCTTATGATGGCATAAGGCACTATTGTAGAAAACACTGTTGGTGGGCACCTGGGTGGCTCAGTTGGTTGGGAGACTGCTTTCCACTCGGGTCATGATCCTGGAGACCTGGGATCAAGCCCCACATAGGGCTTCCTGCTTGGTGGGAGACCTGCTTCTCCCTCTCTCAGTCCCCCTGCTTGTATTCCCTCTCTCTCTGTGTTTCTCTCTGTAAAATAAATAAATAAAATCTTTAAAAAAGAAAAGAAAAGAAAAGAAAACACTGTTGGTAACCAAACACCCTCTCCTACTCTTCCTGGTGTGCCTTCCACTCTAGAATCTGGAAAAGTTAGATGTTCACTTTATCAGTCACCACAGCTATAAGTCAACATGTGACATGGGTTCTGGCTAATGTACATAAGCAAAAGTCTTCTATGGAACCTCTAGAAAAGTTTTACCATCCTGATAAAAAGGATTCACAGTGCCTCAAAGAGAATAACTCATATATGAAAGGTAGAGAAATGGGGAGATGAAATTTCCATAATATTTTAAGCTATATAGGAGGAACAGTGCTGTTAGAAATAGTTTGACTGAATAATTCAGTAAAAACAGTATTAATGGAATCAATTACAAGTTGGAAGTAAAATATGGTAAGAAAGTGTGCCATTATCTAATTACTGCCAGAAAGACTGGTGATGATATGTCAATTATTCAAAAGCCAATTTTTTCATTTTTAAATGAACTCACCCAAAATTTAACTGGCTTACATCTTACAGCCATTTGGGAGCAAGTAAAATTGCTGGGATTTTGGGATACATTTTGCAAACTGTTTTCTTTCCAAAGTTCACCAAGAAATTGTGTTTAAATCTACATATTTCATAGATGTTTACTGGATTCATTTTTATGGTTGGGTTAACTTTTTTCTAACACCCACTTCAAAAAATGTCTAGGCTAAAATTATTGCATATAGGTCCTTAGGAATAGAATCTTATTACTTGCATCATTAATTTTTCACTGTGTTTGAGCAAAGCAAAACTATTATCTTATACATGTGAATTACCTGGGCTCAATTATAGATGTGGGATCCTCATTAGGAGCTCCAAATTTGAAAGAGACTGTCATTCCTACTTTCTAGCCCACCTGACTGTAAAGGAATAAGATTCTGGATTTAACCAATAATATGGATTATCTGCAATCCAGAAACTTCTAAGGGAACCATAACCTCATCTCTACTGTTTCCCAGTAGCTATCAAAAAATTCCATTGAGAGACCCACCCAAACTTAATAATTTAGTACCCAAAGACACACATATGTACACTCTAGCATGAAATTCTAATGCAGACATTAGGTTGTGGATACCGGTTATCAGACTAAGCAAAAGGGCAGAACAGTACTTGCAGATCAGCACCCAAGAGATCAAGAACCCAGGGCAGCCAACCAGACAAATGATTTATGCAAAAGAAAAAGCTTGGCAAGAGCACTAGCACCAGTGTGATAATCGAAGCCATGAGTTTAGGCAGGAGATAGAAGCTAAAGTATTTTCCCCAGTCAATAGCTGCTGGTCTATTTTAATACAAAAACACAGTCCCCATGGGTGAAAGTGAGAGTAATCCCCTCAATAGGATGAAGCTAAAAGCCTGGGAAAAAAGATAGCAATAAATTCCTGTGAATGGACCACTAAGAAGAACAAAAGCCAGATGGTTTAATGAGCACAAACAAAAGCAATGGAGTTTTTTGTTTTTGAAAGGTATTTATATTAAATTCTTATGTCTCCTCAGTTTTCCCTCATATTTTTGTGCCAATAAATGTAACAAGTCATGTAGAGGCTGAGCATCCCCCTTCCTGGAGAAATACTCACAGGGTATAATTGTCAACTGCTCTTTTGGTATTCTTCCTGCCGGTCCCATCCCATATGCTTCATGTCATTCTGCCTCCAAGAAGTACAGGGGCTGAGGACTGGGACCAACCAAGAAGAGGGCAGGTTGCATCGTGACCAAGAGGCTGTGTCTCCAGTACCAGCCTTTGACAAGTGTCAGGAGGACTGGGGTTTTTCAGAGTGATAATCTCACCCCTACATGTTCTGAACAAAATCAGAAATAAACAGAGTATCAAAAGAGCATCAGAATATTATATATTTTCTGGTAAAATTATTTTGAAGAGCATGCCTTTGACCTACAGCCTAAATCAGCTTTCTCTTTCACCTAAAAAGGAATCTAACTGCTCGAAGGTTGAGTGGGAGTAAAGGCAGCCCTCCCTGCACACAGCCAGGTCTGGCTTCCTTTACGAGCAGTCAAAGAGAATGGAAAGGGGGACAGAAACTATCCCCGATATTTCCTACAAGATGAACATTCCCATTTTATAGGCCAAGAGGAACATGGGGAAAGGGAGAAACTGGTCCCTCCCTTACATTTTCTGTTTGCTCTCTGGAGCCATCTGGCTTACCAGCCCAGCTGTGGCCAGCCAGGGGTGTGGTGGGTCCCTGCAGGAAGAGAAGAGCAATTTCTCAGGGCAGCCATGCCTCCTTCTTCCCCCTAGAATTGCTCCTTTGTTTATTCTTCTTGAAAACACAGTGGCATTTCCAGTTTCTGTCCCCGGAGATCTCTAAAATGTGTTGAGATATTTAAACTAAGTCCATGACTCTGTTTTACTTGAAGCTAGAAACTCACCCTCCATTCAATTATGCCCGGTCATACTGTCCAAATAGCATAATGGAAGTTTTTTAAATAACTACATAACATGGAAAAAAATCAACAGTATAAAATATGCCTCAATATCAAACAATATAAACCTTTCTATTACTAAAATTTTAGATGAAAAC
This sequence comes from Spilogale gracilis, assembly GCA_004023965.1. Taxonomy (NCBI): domain Eukaryota; kingdom Metazoa; phylum Chordata; class Mammalia; order Carnivora; family Mephitidae; genus Spilogale; species Spilogale gracilis. The sequence goes on from PITA01001104.1 coordinate 212,258, forward strand.
TGGAGTCCAAAATTACAGTCCCATGTGAGTTAAAGGCCAAGAAATAGAAGTCCAAAAGTCTTCTGTCCAAAATGTCTTATTCAGTTGACTTCCAGCCAAGAGTTTGTCTTGGTTGGCTTGTGTTGGTAGAACTGGAGTTCCTTTGACAGTGGAAACTGGGCTTTCTCTTAGAATGCATGGAACTCCTGCAACACTGTCTACAGGTAGTGACCATGAAGCAGAGACTGGATAGGATAAGGGGGAAGGAAGTCATCAGAGGAAATATTAGAGGAGTGTTTTCAGGCTCAGAAGATATGAAACATCTCTGCCAGTTATCTGAAGTCCAGGACCTGTGACCCAGTTTCAAGAGAAATCTCACTTCAAGGGGTTACTGATGGTCTCTGTGGGTATGAACCATAGCTGGCTGGAGAGGTGGTGGAATTCCACCACCTGTGGAGGAATTTGCTTCTTCTGTTGGGTGGCACTTGAAATATTCCGGTCTGCTTGAAAATTCAGAAAATTGCTCTGGGGTGACCTCCCCAGCCATCAAGTTTTTGCTTTGTTTTTTTTTTTTTTATTAGCATACAATGTATTATTTGCTTTAGAGTACAGGTCTATGAATCATCAGTCTTGCATACTTCACAGCACTTACCATAGCACATACCCTTCCTAATGACCATCACCTAGGCACCCTACCCCTACCTCCACCCCCAGCAACCCTCAATTTTTTTCCTGAGATTTAGAGTCTCTTATGGTTTATCTCCCTCCCCAGCCCCATCTTGTTTCATTTTTTTTTCCCTCTCTACCCCCTATGACTCCTGCCCTGCCTCTCAAATTACTTATATAAGAGAGATTATATGATAATTGTCTTTCTCTGATTGACTTATTTTGCTCAGCATAATACCCTCCAGTTCCAACCACATTGTTGCAAATGGCAGGATTTCAGTCTTTTGATGGCTGCATAATATTCCATCACACACACACACACACACACACACACACACACACACACACACACACCACATCTTCTTTTTCCATTCATCTGTTGATGGACTTCTAGGTTCCTTCCATAGTTTGGCTATTGTGGATATTTCCAGTCATCATGTCTTATCTGAGGCTGTCTTATTCACCATCTCATACATTTAAAACTCTTAATTTTCATTTCCTTTTAAAGCCCTTTCTTCCTGGTACACAAATGCTATGCTGAGCATGGCATCTGTCTAGAAACAAGCTCTAGAGGCTCTGCCTCCCTGCCTTCAAAATCAGAGCACTCTGCACTATAAGAGTTTTGCCTTCTCCATGATCTTGTCTCCTGCTTCTGTTCCTGCATTTTCTCGTCTGTGGCAGGGGCTCAAGACATTTTCCCTGTCACAGGGGCTGCTGCCAGCACCTGTGGCTCTTTCATGTCTATACCTTCAAAACCTGCTTCTTGAGCAGTTGCTCCCTCATCAGCATACCTGTCTGAGCAGGATAATCACCCCAGGCAGTCCCCCAAACTGAAGCTCCTCCTGATGCTTTTGAAGACTGTGCCTTTGAGGGTGACTATGCACTAGTAGGTTTCCTGGCATGGATTGCACAAAAATCTCAAAATCCTCAGCTCTTGAGTTTTCTGTGATTCCAGGACATCAATTCCACTGCATCTTTGTTGGTAGTTGTGGAAAATACGTTTAGTGCTTAGGTTTCCTCTGATGTGCCCCTACTCCTTTGAGGCCAGCTTAGCTGATTTTTGACATCTAACCTGATTCTTAAATTGTCCCTTTCCTTTTCTGCTTGTAAATTTACATTACTTGCTGGATTTCAGCACCTTCTTATTTTTTTTTCCCTTTGTTTGGGGATCTAAATGTTTATTTTTCTTACACATATTTGAGGTTCTTTCTGTTAGTCCCTGCACCCCTGTCCTACCCACAGTGGGAGAAATAAGGACATGGGAACTGGGCCTCCCTCAAATGCAAATGTAACAGGATGTTAAATTTGGCTTTTCCTCATGCTGAGGAATTTTGGTGGAGACCTCAAAAGTCCATAAATACAATGTCTGTCAGGGACTCTGGAAGAGACATTCTACACTGTCTCTGCTGAGCAAGCTAAGAGAATGGGAGCCCAGGTCTGCCAATATTAATGTTCACCGACCTGCAGCCTAATGGGGATGATATTGGAGATGCCAGGGAAGAAGACATCCT
>PITA01001105.1:0-15305 GCA_004023965.1 Spilogale gracilis
CATTTCTTTCTTCTCCTGCTGTCCTCCATATTACTCCTTATGTACCACAAGTAAGTGAAAGCATATGATATTTGACTTTCTCTGCTTGGCTTATTTCACTCAGCATTATCTCCTCCAGTCAGGTCCTTGTTGCTACAAAAGCTGGGTATTGATCCTTTCTGATGGAGGTGCAATATTCCATTGTATATATGGTCCATGTATTCTTTATCCATTTGTCTGTTGAAGGGCACCTTGGCTCTATCCATAGTTTGGTGACTGTGGCCATTGCTGCAGTGAACATTGGGGTACATATGGCTCTTCTTTTCACTACCTCTGTATCTTTGGGGTAAATACCCAGTAGTGCAATTGCAGGATCATAGGGTAGCTCTATTTTTAATTTTTTAAGCAATCTCCACAATGTTTTCCAAAGTGGTACACCAACTTGCATTCCCACCAACAGTGTAAGAGGGTCCCCCTTTCTCCACACCCTCTCCAACACTTGTTTTCTGTCCTGTTAATTTTGGTATTCTGACTGGCGTAAGGTGGTATCTCAATGTAGTTTTGATTTGAATTTCCCTGATAGCTAATGATGATGAACATTTTTTCAATGTGTCTGTTAGCCATTTGTATGTCTTCTGTGGAGAAGTGTCTCTTGATGGATCCTGTCCATTTTTTTGATGTGATCAATGTTTTTTTTGGTTGTTGAGTTTGAGGAGTTCTTTATAGATCTTGGATATCAGCACTTTGTCTGTATTGTCATTTGTGAATATCTTCTCCCATTCCATGGGTTGCCTTTTTGTTTTGTTGACTGTTTCCTTTGCTGTTCAGAAGCTTTTTATTTTGATGAAGTCCCAAACGTTCATTTTCACTCTTGTTTCCTTTACCTCTGGAGATGTGTCTTGAAAGAAGTTACCATGGCCGATGTCAAAGAGGTTGCTGCCTATGTTCTCCTCTAAGATTTTGATAGATTCCTGCCTCACATTGATGTCTTTCATCCATTTCGAGTGTTTCTTTGTGTGTGGCATAAGAGAATGATTGAGTTTCATTCTTCTATACATAGCTGTCCAATTTTCAATTTATTGAAGAGACTGTCTTTTTTCCACTGGATATTTTTTCCTGCTTTGTCAGAGGTTATTTGGCCATAGAGTTGTGGGTCCATATCTGGACTCTCTGTTCCATTGGTCTATGTGTCTGTCCTTGTGCTAGTACCATGCTGTCTTAGTGATCACAGTGATCTCCATAGAAAGAGTCTGGAAGTTTTCCTTCTGTTTCTATTTTTTGAAACAGCTTCAGGAGAATAGGTATTATTTCTTCTTTGAATGTTTGGTAGAATTCCCAAGGGAATCCATCAGGTTCTGGGCTCTTGTTTTTTTGGGAGATTTTTGATCACTGCTTCAGTCTCAGTACTAGATATTGGTCTATTCAGGTTGCAGTTTCTTCCTGTTTCAGTCTTGAAAGTTTATAGGTTTCCAGGAATGCATCCGTATCTTCTAGATTGTTTAACTTGCTGGCATATAATTGTTGATGATAATTTCTGATGATTGTTTCTATTTCCTTGGTGTTAGTTGTGATCTCTCCCTTTCATTCATAATTTTATTAATTTGGGTCCTCTCCCTTTTCTTTTGAATTAGTTTGGCCAGTGGTTTATCGATCTTATTAATTCTTTGAAAGAACCAGCTTCTAGTATCATTGATGCATCCTCCTGTATCTCTAGTTTCTAATTCATTGATCTCTAGTCTAATCTTCATTATTTCCATTCTTGTGTGTAGGGTTGGCTTAATTTGTTGTTGACTTTCCAGTTCTTTATGGTGTAAAGAGAGTTGGTGTATTTGGGATTTTTCAGGTTTTTTGAGAGTGCCTTGGATGGCTATGTATTTGCCCCTTAAGACCGCCTTTGCTGTATCTCATAGGTTTTGGATCAATGTATCTTCATTCTCACTGGTTTCCATGAAATGTTTAAGTTCCTCTTTGATTTCCTGGTTGATCAAACATTCTTGAGCAGGATAGTCTTTAGCTTCCAAGTGTTTGAATTCCTTCTGAACTTTTTATTGTGGCTGAGTTCCAGTTTCAAGGCATTGTGATCAGAGAATATGCAAGGAATAATCTCAGTCTTTTGGTATCGGTTGAGCCCTGATTTGTGACCTAGTATGTAGTCTATTCTGGAGAAATTTCCATGTGCACTCGAGAAGAATGAGTATTCTGTTTTAGGGTGGAATGTTCTGAATATACCTATGAGATCCATCTGGTCCAAAGTGTCATTCAAAGCTCTTGTTTCTTTGTTGATTTTCTGTTTAGATGATCTGTCCGTTGCTGAGAGTAGTGTGTTAAGATCTCCTACAACTAATGTATTTGTATTAATATGACTCTTTATTTTGCTTAAGAGCTGGCTTATGTAGTTGGCTGCTCCCACGTTGGGGGCATAAATATTTACAATTGTTAGATCTTCTTGGTGTATAGACCCTTTAAGAATGATGTAGTGTCCTTCTGTATCTCTGACTACAGTCTTTATATTAAAGTCTAATTTGTCTGATTTGAGAATCGCTACCCCAGCTTTCTTTTGAGGGCCACCGGCATGAAAGATGGTTCTCCATCCCCTCACTTTCAGTCTGGATGTATCTTTAGGTTCAAAATGTGTCTCTTGTAGACAGCATATGGATGGGACCTGTCATATTATCCAGTCTGCAGCCCTCTGTCATTTTATTAGAGCATTTAAGCCATTCACGTTGAAAGTGATGATTGAATGATACGTTTTTTAATGACATCATGTTGTCTGTGATGTTATTTCTATAGATTGCCTTTGTAAAGTTCTGTTCTGTGTCACTCTTGGGTTCGTTCCTCTTTTATAGAACCCCCCCCCCCTTAATATTTCTTGTGGTGCTGGCTCGGTGGTCACATAATCTTTTAGACCTTGCCGGTCCTGGAAGCTCTTTATCTCCCCTTCCACTTTGAAGGTCAGCCTTGCTGGGTACATTATCCTTGGTTGCATATTTTTTTAAATTTAATATCCTCAATTTGTCTTGCCAGCCCTTTCTGGCTTGCCAGGTTTCTGTGAACAGGTCTGACATTATTCTGATGATCCTTCCTCTGTACGTAAGGGATCTCTTCCCCCTCACTGCCCTGAAGACATATTCTTTGAATTTATGATTCATGAATTTCTCAATTATGTGCCTGGAGGTTTTTCTAGCATCATTGATCTTTGGGGCGGGGGGGGGGGGATGTCCTCTCTACCTCTAGGACATGAACATTTGTTTCATTCCCCAGATTAGAGAAATTTTCATCCAGGATTTGTTCAACTGTATCTTCTAGTCTTCTCTATCTCTCAACTCCCTCAGGGATCCCAATAATTCTGATATTGGAGCATTTCATGGTGTCATTTATTTCCCTAATCTGTTTTCATGGGATTTTAGCTGTTTGTTCCAAGACTTCTCCTGCTCCTCCTTCTCAATCAATCTGTCTTCTAGATCGCTAATACGATCTTCTGCTTCACTTACTCTAACTGTTAGAGTGTTTAGATTAGATTGGATCTCACTGATAGCATTTTTAACCTCTGCCAGGTCGGCTTTCACTTCCGCCCCAAGAGCTTCTATCTTGCCACTAATGGTCTCTTCCAACTTAGCCATTTCTTGGATGATTGCTACCCTGAATTCCATTTCTGTCATATTGTTTATGTCCACGTCCAGTAGTTCTGTGACAGAGGTTGCAGTCTGAGTTTTTCTTCTCCTGGGTGTTCCTTCTGTGAGTCATATTGATGACAGGTGGTTGAGGGGATGTATAGCTGGGTATATCAACCTCGATCCAGACGAATTGCCTGTTGGAAGGTTTCGGAGCAATCAGAAGTCACCACCAAAAGGGAAAAAGAAAGAAAAAAGAGAGAAAAAAGAGAAAAAAAGCAAGAAAAACCCGGCCAAATGGGCTGCAATGGTAGGATTTATATGGCACAAACATAAAACAGAATGAACAAAAAGACTGTCAAAAGTAAAAGAAGAGAAAATGGCAAAAAGCAAAACTAGCCCAAATGACCCCCAAGAGTAAGATTTATATAGTACAAAGGCAAAAACAGACAGAATCACTGACAGAAGAATAAGATGGGAATGTGAGTATGAGCCTTTGTTATGGGCAAGGAAAGTATTTCAGTTCCTCCTGAGTGTATCTTGTTATTGTTAGATGACTCAACTTTCTAGAAATATAAGAAATTTTAATCTGGTTTATATATAGGGGTAGTATTGAATAGGAATGAAGGATTACCTTGAAGCTTAAATCTATATGTATATTTTAAAAGGGGGGGCGCCTGGGTGGCTCAGAGGGTTAAGCCTCTGCCTTCGGCTCAGGTCATGATCTCGGGGTCCTGGGATCGAGTCCCACATCGGGCTCTCTGCTCAGCAGGGAGCCTGCTTCTCCCTCTTTCTCTGCCTGCTTCTCTGCCTATTTGTGATCTCTCTCTCTGTCAAGTAAATAAATAAAATCTTTTTTTTTTTTAAAAGGAACACTGGTATTTGTTGCAAAAAAGTTCAAGTTAAAAAGTTATTATGGAATGTTGTATTAAATATCATGTTATAATAAGTGGGTTAAAAAAAGAACAAGAATCATGAGAATGAATTTAAAATTAAAAAAATCTTTAAAAAATAAAAATGAAAAGTTAACAAAACATAAAATGAAAAGCTGTATCTATAAAATATAGAGGGTTTGAGGTAGTACCAGGAGGTTAATATATTGTTTTTTCCCCGGATTTGGGGTTTTACAGTTTTATGGAGACTCTTTGGTGGTTGTCCTCTTGTTCTTCTGGCTTGTCTTCTGGGGGAAGGGCCTGCCATATTGTTTTTCAGTCACTGTTGCTTGGGCTGAGTCTCCGTGCCCTTGTGAAGAGGCGGGGCTCTTTGGAAACCAGGTTTCCAGGCTTTTGTTCTCTGCAGGTTTTTATTCCTCTGTGACTTTTTGCAGCTTTTTGGAGAGTCTGAGCAAAGTAAGCTGTGCACCCAGACCTCTGTCTCAGAGAGAAGCCTCAGTCTGCTCCCCTCTGGATGGTCTAGGACACACAGATTCCCCCTCTGCACTCTCCCTTTTCCCCCGCCACTTCTCACAGGTAGTGTGCACCCCAGTCGCCAGCCAGAATGGCGCTGGAGGCTTCCTGTGGTCCCTTCACTTCGTGCCACAGAAACCGCGAGTGATACTGGTTTGTGGGAGCTTGTCGCTGTCCGGCCGCTCTCTGTAGCCCACACCCATGCTGGGTGCACAAGGACCCGCCATCCTGCACGTCGTGCGGAAGGCTGCAGGAAGAGTGAGCTCCGTTGCAGGTTGTATGCGCCTAGCCCAAGCAGTGGTGCAAGCGCAGTTTCAGGGAAACCCCCTCAACCCCCGCTGCAGGGTTTATTCAGGCCCTGGGGAGCGCCTTCTACCACCAGCCCCGAAACAGAATTTTATGTCCCTGCCAGTGGCCATGAGATTCCCCCAGTTGTCTCTTAAGACCTTTTGGTTTTGGGTGCTTTTAACCAGACTGCAAGTTGATGCTGGTCCCCAAGCACAGGGCACTTTAGTATTGGGGTATTTATTAATTTCCAAAGGATCACTTCTGGTGGCTCCCTCCCCTTTCTGTTTCTCCTTGGAAATCAGTCCAAGTGCTCCCGCTCTGCTTTCCCTCTCCACCCCATGCTCTTCTGCCCCTGTAGAGACCCAGGAGTGTGTAGTCTTACATCTCAAGCTGATTTCATGGGTGTTCAGCGTGTTCTGGTAGATGTTTAGCTCACTTCAGGGGACCATTTGAAACAGGGTCTTCTACTTCTCCGCCATCTTGCCCCGCTCCTTCAAGGATTTATTTTTAAAAATGATATATTGTTTGAAGACATTAGGAAACAAGTAATCTGGCCTTAGAGTAAAAGTAACTTGAAATGAAAAGGCAGTCAAGTTAAACCAGATGCTGCATGAGTGCGGGGACCTTGACTGTCTCATTCACTGCTGTGTCTCAGAGCCTTGAACGTTAGTAATTGCCTCTGAAACATGCTTCAGCAAGGAATGAAACATGCTGCAGAAAAGAAAAACATCATCTGTGTGATGCTTTAATTGGAATTCTTCTTGAAAATAGGGCATTTGATTAGATGGTTTGCTTGTAGTCCATTTAAAATATGTCACCAAGCCCATGTTACTACATTTAGGAACAGATAATTTCTAATCTTTATTAATTCATTTAAAAATACCTACCTATGAGGGCCTTCTGTGTACCTGCCAGATCTTTACTGGAGGCTGGAGGTATATAGGCGATAAAAAAAAAAATTAACGTGGTCTGTGTAATCATGCATTTTGTAGTGGAGAAGCTGTGTGTTATTTAGACAATTCAAGCAAAGCTGGGGCACAACTGTGCTTTGCGCAGGAAACCAGATCAAGGAATGCTTTATTTTTTATTTATTTATTTTTTTTTATTTAACAGAAACACAGCTAGAGAGGAAACACAAGCAGGGTAGTGAGAGAGGAAGAACAGGCCTCCCACCAAGCAGGGAGCCTGATGCAGAGCTCGATCCTGGGACCCTGGGATCATGACCCAAGCCAAAGGTAGACGCCTAATGACTGAGCCACCCAGGTGCCGCAAGGAATGCTTTTTTAAAAATGTAATTCTTGGGGCGCCTGGGTGGCTCAGTTGGTTGAGCGACTGCTCCGGCTCAGGTCATGATCCCGGAGACCCAGGATCGAGTCCCACATCGGGCTCCCTGCTCTGTAGGAAGCCTGCTTCTCCCTCTCTCACTCCCCCTGCTTGTGTTCCCTCTCTGGCTGTGTTTCTCTCTGTCAAATAAATAAAATCTTTAAAAAAAATGTAATTCTTAGCTAAGATCTGAATTATATTAACAAGTTATATGCTAGGAAGACATTATGAACAAAAGGGAGCCTATGTAAAAAAAAAAAAATGTGGCAGGAAATGTGGCTCTGTGGCAGGAAAAAAGACAAGGTCAGAAAACTCAGGGATGGAAGTGAAGGGAGGGTTGCCCAGTGAAGCCTCAAACTTAGGTAGAGACCAAACCATCTAGATCCTTTAGGCTGTGTTGATTATTTGATTATTTTGGCTTTTACCCAAAGAGTAGTACAAAGCCATTACATGTTATTTATAACAAAGTTGGGCGAGACCATGCTATGATCATATGAGCACCTGGAAAGTATTTTTGTTTGTTGTGTGGAGAATTCACTGGAAGGAGGCAAGAATGGATGCTGGTTAAGAATAGCAGTGTGAAAGATGATGAGGTAGCTTGGTCTAAATTGATGCTGGTAAAAATGGAGAGAAAACAAGTATCAAAATATATTGAAGAGAAAAAAATCGCTAGGACATAGTGATGGACTAGATGTGGGATTGTGGGAAAGGGAAGCTTTCAAGAGGATGATTTGATTTTTAATGTTCAGATCCAGATAAATAGTGCCATTCCCTGGAATAGGTTGGGAAAGAAGATTGAGTTATTTTAAGGTATCTTGAGATTCATCTCATTGTTGCATGTGGCAGTAGTTCACTTTTAATCATTTTACACAAGGTATAAATATACCAAACACCACCGCCTTATTGATGGACTCAGGGTTATTTTCCAGTTTTTGCTGTGAGAAATAATGCTGCCATGAACATTCACATAGAAGTCTTTGTGTAGACATCTGTTTTCATTTCTCCTGGGTAAATACCTAGAATTAAATGTCTGGGTTTTATTATAGATGCGCATACAACTGCCAAACTATTTTCCAAAATGGCTCTAAAAATCCCCACAGCAGCATTTGAAAGTTTTAGCTGTGCCATATCTTCACTGGCATTTAATATAGTCAGGCTTTTACGTTTTACTGTGCCAGCAGGTGACTACTGGTATCTTACTGTGGTTACTTTACATATTCCTAATGACCACACCCATGGTTTTAGCTGTGCCATATCTTCACTGGCATTTAATATAGTCAGGCTTTTACGTTTTACTGTGCCAGCAGGTGACTACTGGTATCTTACTGTGGTTACTTTACATATTCCTAATGACCAGTGAATGATATTAAACATCTTCTTGTGCTTATTTGCTGTCTTGATATCTCCTTTTCCCCCCAGTTTTATTGAGATATAATTGACATACAGCACTATATAAATTTAAAGTATATAGAATAATGATTTGATTTATGTGTATTGTGAAATGATTACTACAGTAAGTTTATTTAATATCCATCATCTCATAGTGATTGAAAAAAATAAGAAAAGCTTTTTTCCTGGTGATGAGGATTCTTAGGATCTACTCTTAACAACTTTCAAATATACCATATGACAGTTAAGTGTAGTTATCATGTTGTATATTACATTTCTAGTTCTTTTTTATCTTATAACTGGAAGTTTGCACCTTTGACCACCTTCCTCCATTCCCTCCTTCTGCCCCTTGCCATCCCCTGCTTCTGTTTTTCTATGCATTTTTAAAAGACTTTTTAAAAAGATATTTTTAAGTATGAGTAAAACCACACAGTATTTGTCTTTCTCTGATTTACTGCACTTAGCATAATGCCTTTAAGCACTGTCCATGTTATGAATGGCAGGATTTCTTTTTTGTGGCTCAATAATATTGCACTGATACCACATCTTTATCCATTCATCCACCGATGGACACTTAGATTGTTTCTGTGTCTTGGCTATTGTAAATAATGCTGCCATGAACATGGGGTTGCAGATATCTCTTTGAGGTGGTATTTTCATTTCCTGTGGACATATTCACAGAGGTGGAATTGCTGGGTTATGTGATAGTTGTATTTAAAAAAATTTTTTTGAGGAACCTCTAAACTGTTTCCCATACTGGTTTTACCAATGTACAATCCCACTAACAGTGTGCAAGTGTTCCCTTTTCTCCACATCCTCTCCATCATGTATTATCTCTTGCTTTTTGATGATAGCCATTCAAACAGGCATGAGGTGATTTCTCATTGTGAATTTAATGTGCATTTCCCTGATGATTAGTGATGTTGAGCACCTTTTCATGTACCTGTTAGCGATTTGTTCTCTGTTCTTTGGAAAATATCTTCAGGTCCTTTGCCCATTTTTTAATTGGATTATTTGTGGAATATTTTTACTATTGAGTTTTATGGTTTCTGGGTATATTTTAAATGTTGACCCCTTACCAGCTAGATGGTTTGCAAATACTTTTTTCCCATTCTGTTTTCATTTTGTTGATCATTTCTTTTGCTGTTCAGAAGCTTTTTGGTTTGATGCATTTCCCTTTGTTTTTCATTTTGTTACTGGTGCCTTATGTCTCCTATCCAAAAACTCATAGTCAAGACCAATGTCAAGGAGTTGTTTTCCTATATTTTCTTCTAGGAGTTTCTGGTCTTACATTTAAGTCTTTAGTCCATTTCAAGTTAATTTTTGTGAGTGGTGTAAGATAGGAATGAAGTTTCATTCTTTTACATGTGAGTATCCAATTTCCACAGTACCATTTATTGACAAGACTATCCTTTTCCTGTTAAGTATTCTTGGCTCCCTTGTGAGATAGTAGTTGACTGTATGAGTGTGGGTTAATTTCTGGGCTCTTGATTCTGTTCTACTGCTCTGTGTCTGCTTTTATGTCAGTACCATGCTACTTTAATTACTACAACTTTATGATACAGCTTGAAATCAGGAAATGTGATGCCTTCTACTGTGTTCTTTTTTCTCAGGATTGTTTTGACTATTTGGAATCTTTTGTGGTTCTATATAAATTTTAGGATTGTTTTGCCTACTTCTGTAATAAGTGCTATTGGAATCTTAGTAGAGAGGGATTGCATTCAATCTATAGATGTTTGGTAGCATGGAAATTTTAACAATATTCTTCTAATCCATGAACAGAGGATACGTTTCCATTCATTTGTATCTACTTTTATCTTACAGTTTTCATTGTACATGTGTTTCATCTCCTTAGTTATATTTATTTCTAAGTATTTTATTGTTTTTGAATGTATTATAAAAGAGGTGGTATGTTTCTAAGAATTTCTGTATTTCTTCTGGGTCATCCAGTTTGTTGGTATATAGTTGTTTATAGTAGTTGGTTATGATCCTTTGTATTTCTGTCATATCATTTGTCTCCTTTCTCATTTACAATTTTGCTGATTTGGGGACCTCTCTCTTTTTTCCTTGTTTAGTCTAGGTAAAAGTTTCCCAATTTTGTCTTTTGAAAAACACAGCTCTTCATTTTGTTCTTTTCTTTTGTTTTCCTATCTCTATTCCATTTATTTCTGCTCCAATCTTATCCTTCCTTCTATTAGGTTTGGACTCAGTGTGTTCTTTTTCTAGTTCTTTGAATCATGGAGTTAGTTTATTTGAGATCTTGTTATATCTTAATGTGGGCATTTATTGCATGAACTTCCCTCTTAGAACTGCTTTTGCTGTGTCCTGTGAGTTTTGCTATGTTCTATTTCCACTTTTGTTTGTCTGGAGGTACTGTTTTATTTCCCCTTCAATTTCTTCTTTGACTTATTGGTTGTTCAGGAGAGTGTAGGTACCTTCTTTGGTGAAGTACCTGTAACACATTTTTTACTCACTTAAAACAATTTTTAATAAAATTTAATTTTTAGAAGTTTTGGATTAAAATTAAAATTGTAAAGTAAGTTCAGAGCATTTCTGTAGTCTTCAAACGGTTTCCTCTGAAGGTAACATATACTTTAGTATGGTACATTTAGTATGGTTAATGAATGAATCAATAATGTTATTAACTAAGGAGCATACTTTATTTACATTTCCTTAGTTTTTATCTGTTTGGTTCATTTTTAAAAATTGGGTTGACTTATTATAAGTGAATTAAAGGAGTAAAAATTGAGTTGACTAATTATAAATGAGTGATAAGAATTTTATGTATTCTAACTGCGTGTCTTTTGTCATATATGTGCTCTGCAAGCATTTTATCCCTTTCCTTTTATTTTTATAACATTTGTTTTAAGGAGTAAAGTTTTAAATTTTGATGGAGTCTAATATATTGTTTCTTTTATAATTTGTGCTTCTTGTGTCCTATTAAAGAATTCTTTGCTAATAAATCTAAGGTCACTAAGATTTGCTATTATGTATTCTTATAGAAGTTGCATAGCTTGAGCTTTTAGGAGAATTTTTGTTTATGATTTAAAAGTCAAGGGTCATTATTGGCATATGTGGGGCATTATTTTTTTTTCTTTAAAGATTTTATTTATTTATTTGATAGAGAGATCACAAGTAGGCAGAGAGGCAGGCAGAGAGAGCAGAGAAAACAGGCTCCCCGCTGAGCAGAGAGCCCGATGTGGGCCTCAATCCCAGGACCCTGAGATCATGACCTGAGCCGAAGGCAGTTGCTTAACCAACTGAGCCACCCAGGCGCCCCGCATATCTACTTTTTAAGTCTTCTTCATTTTTACTAGGCAGTTTTTTGTAGTTTTCAAGATACAGGTCTTGTACTTTTTTTTCCCCCAAATATAGCCCTTAGTATGTAACTTTCTTCATGTTATTATAAATTTTTAAAATTTCAATAGCCAATTATTTGCCACTAGAATAGAGAAATAGTTTACTTTTATATTTTCTTGAAACTTTGCTAAAATCACTTTTTGTGGAATCCTTAGATTCTATGTAGACCAAAGGTAAGCATAATTTTTCTGTAAGGGGCTAGCTGATAACTATTTTAAGTTTTGTGGGCTGCATATGGTCCCAGAGGCATATTCTTCACCAGATTTCTCTTCTTTTTTTTTAAAATTTATTTAATCTTGTCAAAATAAAGGAAAATCATCCTTACTTCATGTGAAAATAGTTTGAATTTCCAATTCAGTTTCTTTAACAGATGCAGAAGTAATCTATATAGAGACTATGCCTTATTGTGTCTTTCAAGGAATCTGTCCATTTTATCTATTTTTTTTGTCAAATTTATTTTTACGGTTTCATGTCTCACTTTTTTTTTATTTGTTATTTCCTTATTGTCCTTTGAATAACTAGAATCTATAGGGATGTTCCTCCCGCATTCTCATGGGTTTCTTTTCTCCCTCATTCTTGATATTGGTCATTTGTATCATCTTTTCCTGTTCAGTTTTACTAGAGCCTTACTATTAATTCTATAGTGAACATAAAATGCATTTGTTCTTGTATTTTTTAAAATTTTTTTAAATTCCAGCATAGTTAACATACAGCGTTATATTAGTTACATTACAGTGATTGAACAATTTTATCATTACTCTGTGCTCATCATGAAAAGTGTGTTTTTAATCCTCATTACTTATTGCACTCATCACCTTACTCATCTCCTCTTTGGTAACCATCAGTTCTCTATAGTTAACTCTTGGTTTGTCTCTCTCTCTTTCTCTCAATCACTCTCTCATTTTTCCTATGTTCATTTATTTTGTTTCTTACTTTCCACATATGAGTGAAATTTTGTGGTATTTGTCTTTTTCTGACTTATTTCACTTAACATTATACTCTCTTAGCTCTATCCATATTGGTGTAAGTGGCAAGATTTCATTCTTTTTATGGATGAATAATATTTCATTGTGTATATATACCACTTTTTTTTAAGTTAGTTAGTTTGTTTGTTTGTTTGGCAGAGAGTGAGTACAAGCAGGGAGAGCTGCAGGCAAAGGGAGAAGCAGGCTTCCCACAGAGCAGGGAGCCTAATAGGGGACCCATCTCAGTGCCTTGGGATCAGGACCTGAGCAGAAGGCTTAACCAGCTGAGCCACCCAGGTTTACCTGTACCACTTCTTTATCCTTCATCAGTTGGTGGATACTTGGGCTATTTCTATATTTGGTTATTTTAAATAATGCTACAATAAACAGATGCATATATATCTTTTTGAATTACTCTTTTATATTCTTTAGGTAAATACTGAATAGTGGAATTACTGAATCATATGGTATTTCTGTTTTTGAAATTTTGAGGAACCTTCATACTGTTTTCCACAGTGGCTGCACCAATTTGCCTTCTCACCAACAGTGCACAAGGATTCCTTCTTCACTATATCCTTGGCAACACTTGCTTCTTTTTAATTTGAGCCATTCTGGCATGTATGAGGTGATACCTCCTGTGGTTTTGATTTGCATTTCCTGGATGATGATTGATGTTGAGCATCTTTTCGTGTTCTCTTGGCCATCTGTATGTCTTCTTTGGAGAAATGTCTGTTTTTGTCTTCTGCTCATTTGGTTTTGGGGTTTTGAATTGTAGAAGTTCTGTATATATTTTGGATACAAACCCTCTATAGGATATGTCATTTACAAATATCTACTGCCATTCAGGAATTAGTTTGCATTTTAGTTTTTTTTTTTTTAAAGACTTTATTTATTTGACAGAGGGAAACATAGCTAGAGAGAAAATAGAAGCAGAGGGAGTGAAAGAGAGAGAAGCAGGCTTGCCCCGCCCCCAAGCACAGAGCAGGATGCGGGGCTCAATCCTGGGACTCCAGGATCATGACCTGAGCCAAAGGCAGACACTTAACAACTCAACCATCCAGGTGCCCCTTGTTTGTTTTGTTTTGTTTTGTTTTGTTTTTGTGGTATCTCTATCTGGTGTTAGTATCCGAGTAATGCAGGCCTCGCAGAATGAATTTGGAAATTTTTCTTCCACTTCTATTTTTGGAATAGTTTGAAAAGAATAGGTATTAACTCTTTATTTATTTATTTATTTTTGAAAGATTTTATTTATTTGACAGAGAGAAACACAGCCAGAGAGGGAACACAGCAGGGGGAGTGAGAGAGGGAGAAGCAGGCTTCTCGCCTAGCAGGGAGCCCGATGTGGGACTCGATCCTGGGTCTCCAGGATCATGACTGAGCCGAAGGCAGTCACTTAACCAACTGAACCACCCAGGCGCCCCTCTTTTTTTAAATGTTGAGTAGAATTTTCCTGTGAAGTTCTCTGGTCCTGGACTTTTGTTTGTTGGGAGGTTTTTGATTACTGATTCAATGTCATTGCTGGTAAGCAGTCTTCAAATTTCCTATTTTTTTGTGTTTCCGTTTGGTAGATTATATGTTTCTAGGAACTTATCCATTTTGTCTAGGTCGTTCAGTTTGTTGGCATATAATTTTTCATCCTATTGTCTTAAAATTCTTTGTATTTATGTGGTATTGGTTGCTGTTTCTCCTCCTTTATTTGTGATTTTGTTTGAGTCCTCTCTCTCCCCACCTCTCTCTCTCTCTCCTTTCTTTTTTTTTCCTTGCTGGATCTGGCTAGAGGTTTTTTTGTTTTGTTTTGTTTTTTTACTTTTTTTTTTTTTCAGTGTTCCACGCTTCATTGCCCATTCCCTTATTTTTTTTTTTTATTGTTACTTAAAAATTTTTTTTCCAGTGTTCCAAGATTCATTCCCCATTCCCCACACCCAGTGCTCCACGCAATAGGTGCCTCCAGTACCCACCACCAGGCTCTCCCATCCCTCCGCCCCCCTCCCTCCAAGTCCCTCAGTTTGTTTCTGTGTCCAAAGTTTCTCTTGTTTCTTTTCTCTCCCTGGATTACCCTAGTTCCCATTTACTTTCCTTCTCCCACTGTTCTCCAGGTTACCCCTCATGCACCACAAGTAAGTGAAACCATGTGATACTTGACTTTCTCTACTTGGCTTATTTCACTCAGTATAATCTCTTCCAGTCCAGTCCATGTTGCTACAAAAGTTGGATATTCATCCTTTCTGATGGAGGCATAGTATTCCATTGTGTATATGTACCACATCTTCTTTATCCATTCATCTGTTGATGGGCACCTTGGCTCTTTCCATAGTTTGGCGATTGTGGCCATTGCTGTGATGAACATTGGGGTACATGTGGCCCTTCTTTTCACTACATCTGTATCTTTGGGGTAAATGCCCAGTAGTGCAATTGCAGGGTCATAGGGTAGCTCTACTTTAAATTTTTTAAGGAATCTCCACACTGTTTTCCAAAGCGGCTGCACCAGTTTACATTCCCACCAACAGTGTAAGAGGGTTCCCCTTTCTCTGTAGCCTCTCCAACACTTGTTGTTTGCTGACTTGTTAATTTTGGCCATTCTGACTGGTGTAAGGTGGTATCTCAGTGTGGTTTTGATTTGAATTTCCCTGATAGCTAGTGACGCTGAACATTTTTTCATGTGTCTGTTAGCCGTTTGTATATCTCCTACAGAGAAGTGCCTCTTCATGTCTCTTGCCCATTTTTTGATGTGTTCATCTTCTTTTTGGGTGTTGAGTTTGAGTAGTTCTTTATAGATCTTGGATACCAGCCCTTTGTCTGTAGTGTCATTTGCAGATATCCTCTCCCATTCTGTGGGTTGCCTCTTTGTTTTGTTGACTGTTTCCTTTGCTGTACAGAAGCTTTTTATTTTGATGAAGTCCCAGAAGTTCATTTTCGCTTTGTCTCCTTTGCCTTTGGAGACGTGTCTTGAAAGAAGTTGCTGTGGCCGATGTCAAAGAGGTTAA